>SNQJ01S0072979.1:0-37813 GCA_010110895.2 Picea sitchensis | reverse complement strand
GTATTTGGGAGGTATTTTCAATTCTTGCAAATCTCGATATACATGCCTAGATTTTAACAGCCATATCTTTCCTAAAACCCTGAATAATCTTGTTTTGGTTGGTGGGCAGTTTGAGGAGTACAGCAAGATGGTATATCTGGACGCAGACATCCAAGTTTTCCACAACATTGATCACCTCTTTGACATGCGGGATGGATATTTCTATGCGGTTATGGATTGCTTCTGCGAGAAGACATGGAGTCACACTCCGCAGTACAAGATCGGATACTGCCAGCAGTGCCCGGACAAAGTGTCATGGCCCATCGAATTGGGGCAGCGGCCTTCTCTGTACTTTAACGCTGGAATGTGCGTGTTTGAGCCCAGTCAGATGACCTTCGATTGCCTTTTAGAGACTCTCATGGCTACTGTGCCAACGCCCTTCGCAGAACAGGTCTGCTTCTGTTATCGATTTAAGATCATGATATTTGGTTGGTTTACCGGATCTGATTTTGACTAAATTGTGGTATATGTTTTGTAGGATTTCTTGTTTTCCTTGTTAGTTTTCATGACTAAATTGTGGTATATGTTTTGCAGGATTTCTTGAACATGTTTTTTGAGAAGATATACAAGCCTATCCTTCTTGAACATGTTTTTTGAGAAGATATACAAGCCTATCCCGTTGGTGTACAATCTGGTTCTGGCCATGATGTGGCGACATCCCCAGAACGTGGACTTGGACACTGTCAAAGTTGTTCACTATTGTGCAGCTGTGAACTTTTCTTTTCACTCCAAATTTACGCTTTCTTTTCACTCCAAATTTGTGCAATTTATATATGAAAGACGAGATAGGTGTTCTGAGCATACAGGATTATGTTTATTAATGGATGTGCATGTGCAGGGATCGAAGCCGTGGAGGTTCAGTGGGAAGGATGAAAATATGGAGAGGGAAGATATAAAGACGTTGGTGCAGAAATGGTGGGACATATATAATGATCCCTCTCTCGATCACTTGGGATCAGGAGACACAGTTCCAGATCCACCAGGAGGCTGATTTGAAAATCAAACATCTGCAACAAGTTATGCAAATCTTTCCTTGCTGCGAGATGCCAACATGCCCCGAAATTAATGCCTGCTCCGCCTGCAGCTTAAGAGATTTTTCATTTTTAAAAGTCGTCTGTACTATATCTGTATATATATTATAATCCACTGGCAGAGGTGGGGGCAATTTGTACATTACACGGAAGATATACTGTATATCTTCAAAGATTGACGATTTTGCTGTTACACCAGCAGTTATTGATTGTAAAATTGATTTAATTAATATTTTGTAAATAATAAAATCTCTATCATGTGATTTGATGCATTGGTTGCTCTTTCTGTTTTTCTGTATTTGAAAAAAATTAATTTAATTGTACATCACTGAAAAATATTACACCCCGGTCCCCTGCAATCTGCTGTGAATGTGAAATATTATAAAATTTGCAATCTGCTGTGATTATGAAATATTATAAAATTTGCAATCTGCTGTGAATGTGAAATATTATAAAATTTGCAATCTGATGTGATTATGAATTATTATAAAATTTACAAAATGTGGAAACCAAACTTCAATGATTTTTGTTAGGAGTTTCTAATCCAGTGTTATATTTCATGATTAGCCGTGTCATATTGCTTCTAAAAGCGATTTATCAATTCGAAATAGGTCTTCATAACGAAAAGAAGAAAGCCACAAAATTTGAGTAATGCTACTTTGGAAAGTCATTTTAGAGTGGTAACAATTACACCTTTGTTTGACTAAGATTGTCCCAATTTGAGTTTTTTACCAATACCAATAACGTTTGGAAATTTGAGTGGAGTTTTTATTATAGATTTTAATAATTAATTAAAGTTAAAATAATATGGGTATTTTTGAATATATCAATAAAGTTTGAGAAAATTGTAGTTTATTTATGTACATATGTATGTATTTGTGTTAAAATAGATTTTATCGATATATTTGTGTTAAAATAGATTTTATTGATAGTGTTTTGAATAAAAGGATTTTCTTACACATCAAACTAATTTTGTATCTAAATTTTAAAACTAATTTTGTGGCATAAGTTTTAAATTATGAATATAAAAATTTAAATATAATGATTATAAGTTAATGTTTTCTATAAGTGAATCCTCTTATATTTACAAAAAATAAATGGAAATAAGAAAAAGTTGAATAAAATTTTAAAGAAAAAGTGGAAAAAAACACATCATAAAACCAATACATCTAATTCAATTAAAGCATTGGTTTCTTTAGATCAAAATTTTATCTTTGATATGTATGAGATTATTAATTTTTTTAAATGGACAACATTAGCACTTCTAATTCAGATAAAATTAATACATCTAATTCAAATAAGGTATTGGTTTCTTTAGATTAAAATTTTATCTTTTGATATGAATGAGATTGTTATATTTTTTTTAAGTGATAACCTTAGCACATTAATATAATAGGTTGAAGGACATTTGATTGTGAAACAATGAGAAGGTTGTATGAAAGTAAAATCAATTTTAATATAAATTTTAAAGTCTTATCTACAATAATTGAGTATTAAATTAAAAGAGATAAATTAGAAGCATAAAGAATCAATATGGGAATATGATTAACATATTGGAGATTTAATGAGTATGATTTTGTACACCATTTAAGATGCTTAACATAATGAGTGGTTTATGGGACTTTTTCTATCTCCCATAAAAACTCCCTTATTATAATAAAAATTGAGTCTGTCATAAAAGGCACTAAAGTTTGGTATATGTTTGGAGTGTATTTATGGTTTGCCTCAAAGTATTTAATGGTAACCTCAAGTAGATATATGCTATCAATGAAGATTCAAAAGTTGAAATAAGGAAGAATATGTTACATATATATGTGGTATATTGCATATTTTACATAGGAGAGTTAAGATATATTACTCCAAACTTTATGTCGATCCAATTTTAAGAGGTGCTATGGTTGAATATTATGAGATATGTGGAAAGTATAGTTATGGTCCTCACTCATGATCTATATTGTATATGAATAGCCTCAACACCGTGCATAATGGACTTTGCAAATTATGATGCATAGTGTTGATAATTATTGTTCATTGTCAGTGTGAGAAGATTACTTTACGAACATTACTTATATGGTGGAAAGAAGATTAAGTGGAGGATAAGGAGAAGACAACCATGGAGGACCAATTGGGGGATGAATAACTTGGAAAAATTTTAAATTTCATGCAACTATCTTCACACCTAAATATCCCGGAGTGGGCATCGTCATAAGGCAATACTTGGTATTAAAGTTTGTCTTAAGTTAATAAAGAAGTGGGAAGCAAGATATATGCACTAAATGGGAACAAAATTGGTATATTTTGAACCAAAAGAACTTAGGGAGCCATCTTTGGCAAGAATAACCATTATCAACAAGGTTGGTTGTGAACTGGTGTAGCTTTTGAGGTAATCCTAGTGTAAGATCAACAAAAAAACTGCTTCAGTTAGTACCTTTGATGGTGCTATATAGAAGGAGTACTTGCATGATTCTACTGAGGTGATGAGGGAATATACTTACATGCATGGACTCTAGTACCCACCCATTTAGAGGTATTTTTTGATAGGTAAGTATACACTTGAGGCATTAGGGGTTGTGCATGAATGAGGTAAGAGGATATCATATTATTTTGTTAAAATTTCAAGTAATTATTTAGTTGCTAGGAGGTTTCATAGCGTGTTGAGTTGGCTTGTAGCTTTAAATGAGGCGGCTTTAGGTAAGTACCCCTTTGTCTAAAAAGGATTTGCATCATGTACACATAAAGAAGAAGACCCAAATATGTAAGTAGTTTAGATTAGATGCATTGCTATGAAGCTATGAAGTTAAGGATGTCATGTTAGATCTTCGTTATTATATGATCATCTTGTCCAAGAAGTATTAGGAGTTAATGTGTAAACCATTGTTGGTGTATTGATTGATCTACTTGTACCTTTATTATGATAAGTAGGGCACAACATATTTGATATGCTTTTAAATACTAAAGACAACACTTAACTCTACTATAAATCGATTCTTAGCCATATAATTGCAATTGTCCTACATTCTCAATCAATTGTTCATCACATTAAATCTATCATTTTCTTAACACAAGCATAAATTTGTCTAGTGCATAATCATGAAAGAAATAATATCCCTAACAAAATCCATAATATGAACAAGCATACCAACATCTCATTACACACAAATTTATAGCGAGAAACCCCACTATAGGTAGAAAAATCCAATCTAAAACATTATCTTCATTAGAATAATATTCCATGGCATGATGAAAGACTACACATTCATTAATATAAACACCTTTGTCCTCAACCATTAACCATCCACATCTAAGTTACCTCACGTGAAGATTGATCATGTCTATCTTATCTCTTTATATAGGACTCAAAATCCATACCAAACCCTTGTCCTAAGACCATTACATGATGCATTTTTCATAAATGTTCTTAATTCACTCTAACTACTACATTTACCAAGTATACCATTGATAACACACACATATCATAATTAACTAATGAGTTATTGCACGTCGATATATCTCAACATTTACACCAAGGCATATGGAAATTTAATCAAATAATGTCCACGCCTAGGCCAAAAAAGGTGTAACAACCCTCCTTTTTACTTAGACAACCCACTCAATAAATGCTTTTTTTTTTTAAATGGTGCGCCAGAAAGGAGACAATCAACGATATGACCTTGTGTCGCCAATTCCCTATCTATGAATATGATAACCATAATGGCCATGAAGAGACGCATAAGGACGCTACGACAAGAATCGCGAGATGCATAAATGACGATCACACTATAGAACTGCCTCGCTCGTCTACCCTCAAGAAATGGTTAGGATTTCCAAGACACATAATCAACGCCAAGCCCAGGTTCCCATCAATCTTAACCATTTACACCCTGTATCGCATGCATCGCTCGAGAAATTACCGAGGTGTCGCATCCTACCGACACCACAGACTACCGCAAAACATTTCATAACTACGTATGAAGGGTTGTGCAGAATCATATGGTGCTTAAGTTAAAAATTACCTCATCAACGACTCCAACCAGTTAATCCCGCTAATGGTCACATTCCGTTCGGTGATTTATTCACCATCAATTGGAATCCGCTCTAGTTTATCATGGATTTACAATTTGATGGTAAGTCACATTTCATTTTCCCAATTACAACTTTATGTTGGTATTGAATCATTTAAAAACTCAATAAGTTCACATGTAATCTTCAATTTAGCATTAAGAATAAATCTACATTAAGGGTTTAACAAATTAAAACAAGATACCCAGTCATAATGTCCAAACAATCCCATCTGTAATAAATGCATAAAGGAATAAATCCAGGAATAATCCCTTCTTTAAATAAGTTTGTAAAGGAATAAATCCCTTCTTCGCAAGCGCATAGGTAGCATTAACATTACTGAATGATCTAAATGTATACTCGATATAGTAACCTCAGCATTGACATTTGAATGTGCAAGATCTAATGTTTAAAGATCTGATTGCATAAAGGTATAAAGTAACATTAGTATTGACTATAACTAAGGGATCTAAATGATAGCACCCAGCATAAATGAAAGTGGTTCTATTTTCAATCATAGAAATAAACATATCTTTTAGATAAACACAAACCCTAATGCATAAATGTAAAAAGTAATATTAACCTCAACAACAACTAAATGAATTGCTCCCATAACATTGACATTGTTCTCATTACCAATAACCAATTAGCAATATATAACAACAAATAGCATTTGCAATTGTACTGCACCCTAACATTAAGAAATTAGCAATAAGACCTATTTAATTATTATCCTATTAACCAAACAACAGTTGTAAATGAAACTCATTAAATAGCCATAAAATAACTTACTCTAAACAAGTAGTTAACCGCATTTCATACTCCAATAAATGGCGTACAGAATGTTAATAGCCATGAACTCCCAGTGGCTTCAACACCTATTTCCCAATTATAAATCGCATCAATATTTGATCTATAATTTAAAATTACCACTTACCTTCCTTACAATATCATTCCCATACTTATATTGCATTACATTAGCATCGCATTCTAATACACATTGTAATGCTCAACAGCTTATTATTACCTTAAATGTCAAGATTTTGCTGTATGGAAATCTAACTATCACTAAAAATATAAGCAAGACAACTGTCATATGACCAATTTCCAGCTAACATAAAAGTAAGGCAATTATTACTTTCCATAGATGATTACTTTCAGTTTAATGCAAATTATTTAATCTCCAAAAACCCAATTCGACCTCGCATTTTAATCTGTCATCTTATATTTGCCATCATAAAACGGCAAGCCACCTTACCACCATATTTTCCTTAAACAGTATTAATGCTACATTTTATATTTCACTTTATATTCGTATTTTACATTGCCATTAAAATAACAATAAGGTCTGTTACAACACCAATGGTTAAACCTTACCTAAATCACCATAAAAGGCACAATTCAATAATATTCTCCTTAAACAATACTAATAATATTGGCGCTTAATTATTACATTTAATATTTATAAAGCATATACATTTACGACATAACCCTCAAAATTGTTATGTTATTTTTCCATAAAGCTTTACTATTAATGCAATTAATATACGCTTTAACAGTGCATTCATAACTGCGTTTATCTTGGGCATTAAATAACAACAAGTGGCATTACGGAAACCTAATTTTATAGAAACCATACTTCTGCCCCACCATCTACCAAAAAATATCGTCATTAACTATAAATTCAGGTGGCTCATCAATAGAATCCCGATGTTCTGCATTCTAGGTTAAATAAATATGCAATTAATTCCTCACTCAAACCAGCGCTGGAAAAATCGACACATACTGAACCACTTAAATGAAAATAAACCTGCTAGTAAGTAATTCATTAACCCGTGACAACTACTGTCTGACAGAATAAGGGTTTTACGGTCGACCAACCATTAAAACTGTAAAATGAAGACATGCCTACGCTGTCATTAAACTAAGAATACATATTTTGTCAATGCCATCATTATATGATATTTGAAATTAATTTATGTGTAATTTCTAAATGGGGTTTTGTTTTTACCCGGAGGTTATACTGCTGTCCATTCAACCTGGATTGTGCCCAGTTCTAGAGCCCTCGA
This sequence comes from Picea sitchensis, assembly GCA_010110895.2. NCBI lineage: Eukaryota > Viridiplantae > Streptophyta > Pinopsida > Pinales > Pinaceae > Picea > Picea sitchensis. The sequence goes on along the minus strand of SNQJ01S0072979.1, from coordinate 30,615 downwards.
ATCGCTTCAGCCACTTCAACCACGTATCCACGCTGTAAGTGTCCTCACCATAGAGCACTGTAAGATGGAACCCTTCCTTGTATTCACCACATGCTCCCTTGTTTCACATTCTCTTGGGAGATTGGATGAACAAATAATCGCCTAGCTCTCTATTCCAAATTTACAGTATTAGTGTTTTAGTTATAATTCTAATTTTGGATTCAACTGTAGAATTAGAGTTAGTTGTCTCAGAAAAAATTCTAGTTAATCATTAAATATGAATATCGCACTGTTGGATTTACTTACAATTGTTTTTGTTTAATTTCAACCTGTATATAATCCAGATGGAATTTCCGATACCGGTTATGGTTATATCCAAGACTATCATGTGGTTACTTATCGATGAGTTGCTATTATAACCTTGATCGCAAATGTTACCAATTAAGGTATTTTAGATTCATTAATTGTTCTAAAGAATTAATCTGCCTAGAAATAAAATTTAGAGGTTGCTTAATTATTTTATTGTAATATATTGTTAAGATATTAATATATTAGTATGGTTTCACCAGATTATGCATTGTATTATTATGTGCTAATATTACATTGTTTATATTAAAATCGACAATAACCATCACAAAGCAAGACCTAAAATGAAAGATGTAGAAACCACGGGCATTATATTCCCGCAGGAAATATTATCACCAGAAAATAAAGGTAGCGCTCAACATAAAGGAAAAATTTCACGCAGCAATCGACAGATTAAAGCATGTGGTGGATGGTCCCAAGGACAAAGCACAGTTATGGGTTCGGGTGCAGGATGCACAGGACGTTAAGGCGCAGAGAACGTGAGTGTCCTAGCATTGAGTCAACTATGGCGACTGCTTAGTAGAATGGAACCCATTTTAGTCGGTTAACCCAAGCTAACGCTAATTTAAGGCAGCCCCTGAGGGAGAAAGAACATGCAAGGAGAACTTGTTCCTGAGAAGAGCACAGATCACGCTTCCTAGAAACTCTTTCAACCCAACGCTAGGTCCTATCACACAAGAATAAATTCACACAGGGGTTGCAGAATTCATTTTCGATTTATTGTTCTAAACTTCAAGAATAAAAATTATATTTCTATACCAAGAACTAGAGAACTAAACACACCCTAATGTACATAACGCAGTAAATAAAACATAGTAATAAATGAAAATTGCCCTGTCTAGAATAATAAGCAACTATTTTACACAGTCCCGTATAATGAACCAAAATTATTTACCTAGTCCAGAAAAATCAACAACCTATTTCACACAAACCAGAATATGAAACAAGCCATTTTACTATGTCCATTAATAAGCAGACCCACACAAACCCTAACACATTCTACCATAAAATATGAAAAGCATACATGTTCTTCACTCTTCCCATTGGACGTCTCACACTGTCGTATCCCATTCAGCTCAAATTGTTCTAATCTAGAGGACTCCAACTGCATTCTCCCACCAAACGCTTGCTGGGTACTGCCTCCCAGTCTCAGCCTGAAGGGGCTTTCACACAAACCATGGTTGCCTATTTTCTCCCACTGCTTCTCCCACTTTACTGAAATACCACTCTATTACCAACCAGAAATTTCAACTCCACACAAGCCAATGCCCAAATTACATTTTGAAAGATAACACACTTAATGATGCCCCTCCTTTTCTCCCCATCCTCTTTTATCCTCTTTGACCTAATCACATTTTGTTTTAGGCTTTTTTTCAAACTCTAATCATATTTCTTTTAAGTTTTTCCCTTTATTTTATTTATTTTCTTTTATTATTTTTTGAAAACTGTGTAAGTAAATGTTTACAACTTTCATTATATATTTTAAATTCATATATATAATATATTTTTCTTTAACTCCCATTATTATTCCATCTATTTTAAATTCTTCTTTCTAAATTTACAACCACCTCAATGAATTAATTTTTAAATCTCTTTATTTTACCCTACACACTTTATGAAGGCTCACATTAGCTATGTTTTTTGTTTAATTTATTAAGTAATCTATTGTTAATGCTATAGGAAATGAAATTCTAATGTTATTGAATGGCGAGCCATTGTGAGCTAGAATATAATGGTATTGTTATTAGGATATGGTTAAGTTTTGATTATTATGTTAGGGCTAAGTAGTACCTTCCTAAAAGATAAATTATCAAGCTTATTACCGGGAATGAGGAGTTCTTATGGTAATTAAGGAAGGAATTACTTCATGAATTCAATTAACTAGAGGGAATTGTTTTATGTATTTAATTACGGAAGGAAACTCCTTGGATTAGGTAGCTGTAAAATCATAGGGTAATGAATATTTAATGTATAGTCTTGAATTATGTTTTTACATAGGCTCACCAACCCAAGTAATTTCCGGGTTAGGGGAATTGCTAATATTCTATTCAGTGTTGATGTTCAGGGTTATTTTAGGCCTACTCCTTTTCATCCACATATTGCGACGTTCTTCGTGATTTTACCACACTTCCAAGGGGTGCCACTGGCCTGGATTCTTTTTTTTGAAGTGACGCGGGGTTCTTCAAGATGCACCACGTACTCCAAGTGTGCAACTCGCCAATCGAAGCTTCTTTGTTATGCTCCTTCAGATGCAATTGCATGTCTGCTGGTGCCACTCGGCCAACTAGACTGATGGTAGACCTCTATAACCCCTGAGTCAATACTCCACCAGAACTTGTGGGAGACTAAGGGTTCGAAGTAATAAGGCCCCCGCCCATTTTGAATCATCGTGATGATTGTCGCACCGCCTCACTTAAGATCGTGGATCCTCTCGAATCAGTAATCGCTAACCTACAAATAAGCCACGGCTGGAGTGGTAGTAGGTTGTGGCATGGTTGCTGTCCACACCTCTCCTTCAACCTCTATGGTAGTCGTGTTTGGCCCCTTTACTCTATATGTGATTTTGGTCGGCAAGCTATTGTCAGCTCGCATCATCAACAATCATGTCGTAAATGTCAACATCAAATCATCAAATCAATGAAACATCACAAGAAATATATCAACCTAAAAGCACACTGAACACCGTGAGTCCATAGTTCTACCGATGCCTCGCATTCAAGGTCAAACCCTCAAGACACTCAATAAAATGAGTCACATCTATGTCAATCAAACTAGTAAAACACCATGTCATCTGTCAATCGAATATAATCAAGTATAAATGGTTTAATATCACATAAGTCCCTGCATCACTTGCAGCAAGTGTCCTCAAAAAATAAGTTTTCGCAGTGCGCCTGTAGCTGAGATGTTACAAAAGGCCATATAACATTCATCCAACCCTAGAACATTTGTCACCCTCCTAGCTACACTTTCCTATCTAAGGCCTCCAAAGTCCTCAATATGAAATTTAAACTATAGGTATCCACATAGATTCTTACAATTAGTGCAAGTCTTCTACCTAAATCCATCTTATTTACTATTCACTTTGTTATGTATTATATCTTGCCTAAGTCTACCATTTTTGTGCTTGAATCTATCTTAAACTTGACCATACTTATCTTTCTCTATATTCTCTATCAGTTTCATGTAGATTCCAATTCCTTGAATTTTTAGTATTAGGCATCCCTTCCATATTTTAATACTCTTACTTTGTGCCCTATTGACAACCTTCCCAATCTTATGTTCATTTGCGAGTTTTCACTTACTTTATGCACGTGTCAAATTCCATCAAGTTTGTTCTATCATGGTTAAAGTGTTGTATCCTTTATTTCAATTTATAACTCTCATCTTCTCCTCTTGGAAACCCTCCCAACTTATATGTTCAATTTCTACATGCCATGTATTGCTTGTTACTTCATCAAGTTACTTGGATTCTTATAGTTAAAACACTAAAATCCCTTTATACTATAGCATACCTAACATCTGTATACTCTCCTATTATAATGCTACTCTTCAACAATATAAGTCTACATCCCTATTGGTCAATGTTGTTAGGTATTTAGCTAGTTTTGAGACAACAACTATCTAGTTTGAATCTATTGGTGAGGTTCACTAATCTACACATAAATGGTGAAGGAAGATGGATAAGGAGGAAGCTATAGAGTATGGGGAGGAACCATGTGACCTGTTTATTTCTAAATATTATGTGGAAAGTGTGGCATATTGGAATTGGAACAAATATTCTTCTATGTTCTTGTCTCCTTAAAGAACCTTGTACCTACCAATCAATAATAGAAGCCATGACAATGGTTTCATATTTGGAACCAAGGCCTAGAGGCATGTAATGTTAGGTTTCCTTCCTCCCCTCATGCAAGGAATCATATCTTAATGGAAGTGCCTCCCTTGCTAATGAACTCTCTAGCAGATGGAGAGGGCAATCAACTCATACATATGCGTAGTTATGTCAACCCAATGAAGGCACGACAAGATCCATGTGAAGGAGACCTTGGATCACTAACACAGACTAAAGGTACAACTCTTGCATTCAATTTGATGTTGAAGTTTCCATCATTGGTAAACCTACCTTAGACTTCTCCAAACCATTACTTGGTATACCAAATTTCTCTATGGAAGAGGTTGTCTTCGCTTGCTTGTCAAAGATTTGCAAGAAGTTAGACTTGCCTTTGCATCCAAGAAGAGAGGGCCTCTCCTTCAAAGAAGAAGCTAGGAAGCCAGTCTATGGAGGTAGGTATTCGACTTCCAAATATCATGAGGCTAGGGAAAAGAAGAGGTGTATAAAGCTAAGGGTGGAAAAAAATCAATTGGAGGTGGGGGAGGATATCAAGATTATTAGATAATCTCAATGGAAGAAAAATCCTTGGTTGGTAGATTTCTGGGAAGGATAATGGTGGAAAAAATCTCCAAGGGAATGGGTTGGGAAGTCTAGTCAAATTTCCTTGATTGCTTAGAATTTTTCCATATTGTCTTGAAGGGTTGGGAGGATTTTGTTTTCACGAGTAAGGAGGAAGCGACATATATGAAGGAAGGTAGGTAGTTTGGGGATCCTCAATTTGTTTCTCAAACACTAGTCACACAGATTTGATTCAAAGCCAGAAAAGATCATTATTGTTCCTCTCTACGTTAAAATTTTGTCAATTCCACTAAAATTGTGGAATAAGATAATGTTAAAAGAAATTAGTAATTGCATAGGTGTTTTTATAGGGTTCAATGAAGAATGCAATATTTCAATGGCGAGGATAATGGCCCTAATATTGGTCGAGATGGATTTGAGCTTCGATCTTCCAGTCAAGGTTGACATTGTACCAAGGGCATGGTCCTATACACAATTCTAGACTATATTAAGGAAACATTTAGATGTAATTATTGCCATTGTTATGGTAATTTGAAGGCTCACTCCACAAACATGCCTTCATTCAAACTTAGTGACAAACCTAAATTGCTTTCACTAATCCAAAGTTAAGAGTTGTGTTCCTATAAAATTCGACCTTAGAAGAAGTGTTCTTTGAATGGGGTGATGACCTAAGCATAAGCATCTCTCATGGGAAAAGACTAAGATTAATGAAGGAAGTTTATATACTAAAGGCATAAGTTCTCCTCACCGTGTAGTAGATAGGTCTCCACAAAAACAACTTGGTGCATGTAATAAACTTTATGATGAACACACCTAGATGTATTGAAAAATCAACTCAACACTTTGTAAGGAAATGAATATAAATTTTAAAACTTAAAATTTAAAAAAAAAAAAAAAAAAAAAAAAAAAAAAAAAAAAAAATGAATTTAAATTTAAAACTTTAAATTTTATATTAAAATGATTTCATTAAAACTTTGCAATTTATATTAAAATGGAGGTTAACCATTTACTACCTTGGGATTCATCACGAGAACGTCAATCTCTCACACCTGAAACTCCAAAAGGTAGCCTACCACTCATCGTTTGTTTCCGTTGCTTTCCGCGGTTTCACTCATGGGTCTTGTCCCATTCGGGCCTCTCGTTTCGCTTCAATTCTATGTGGAGTCAGATTTGGTGAGCCTATTAATGCATACACCTACCTTCGACCACTGTGAGTAAGCTCACAGCCATTGCTCACTACTCACGGACGATCAACCATTGCCGACTAGATCAAGAACATCTCTGCCAAAGTTAGCAAAGACCGTTTAACTCCTCCTTTCCTCCGTCAAGACATGCCATAGAAGTTGGCAAGCATCACATTTTCCAGGGCATCTTTCTGTGAGCGTCACAACATGTATCGAGGTCAAGAACACCCAGTTACAAATTTCAAAAAACTTCTTTGCCTTCTAAATTTAATCTTTAATAACCTACCACAACATCTCATATGACAGGTCGGAAAGTATGTCACTTACCCTCTCAAGAATGACTGGATATATTTCACAAAATCTGTGAAGATTCAGAGGTTTCAATATCTCGCCAGTCGGTCATATAGATTTTATAATTTGTACTCTGAATAAGGCTGGGATTGAATTGTTGAAATTGAACCCATGCTTGATTTTCAAAACTTAAGTAAAGTCCTTTACCTCAATTGCATATTCTGAGGCCTAGTGTTGTTGGGTTGTTTCAACCATATACTGTAATTTGCTATCCATTATACAGAGCATTGGGCTCAGACCAAATAATTCGCTCGAAACCAATGGTAGGTTTTGAACTTTGCTCTTGCTTTGCCTTGGGATTTGCATTGATCTGGGGATTGGATTAGCCCTACGTTTTGCATTGATTTGAGTAGCGCATTTGTATTGTATTAGGCCTTCACTTTGCATTGATTTGAGAACTGGATTTGTAGTGTATTAAGCCTTCATTTTGCATTGATTTGGGGTTGAAATATTACTGTGTTAGGCCTTCCTTTCTCGTTGATTTACGTATTGGATTTGTACTGTATTATGCCTTCATTTAACATTTCTCGATTGAATTTATGCCGCATTGTTACCATTTTCATTGATTTCTGGATTTATCCTGTACTAGGCCTTCATTTTGAACTGATTTGATCACTAGATTTGTACTGTATTAGGCCTTCATTTTGCACTGATTTGGCTACTGCATTTATGTTGTATCAGGCTTTCTTTTGGTATTGATTTAGGAACTGAATTTATACTATATCAGGCCTTCATTTGGCTTGATTTTGTGTTTTTCTGGCATGAAGTTTGGATTTTCTTATTGATTTTGGTTCTCAATTTGCATTGTTTTACACTGGTTTTTGCATTGCCGGATGCCGAGGTTTCATTCATTGAGGTGATTTGGATTCTGTACTGAGTTGGGGTTTGTATTTTCATTGAACCAGTGCAAGTTTTTTATGGAATTGGTCTCTGAAAATAGTATTTTCAAGTTGTCATTGATTTGCGACTTAGCACTATCCGTTGACTTCGTTTCTGCATCTGATTGAGCTCAGGGTCTTCTGTGTTTGAGTAAGAATTCCGAAGGAATCAAGCTCTGGTTTTCATTGGCTTGGGTTGGGATTTGCATTGAATTGAACTGTGAGATGTACCGATTGAGATGAAATTAGGAAGCTGAGTTTGTTTTTAGTTGGGATCTGAATCCTCTTGATTTGGTTTGGAATTTGCCTTGAATCAAGCTCTAGGCTGGCATCAGCTCGGATATGGACCGAATTAAGCTGTGAAGTGCAGTGATTGAGATGAGATCAGGGCGCTTTGAGTTTGTGTTTGATTGGGCTCAAAATCTTCTTGATTAGGCTTCAAATAGACATCAAATCAAGCTCAGAGATTCTAAGAATAGGTCCTGAAAGGCCGTACCTGAGCTAGCTTTGATCAGATAAAGTCATCATTCATCTTCTAGCTCAGACATGTCAGGTTATCATTTACCTCTGTTAGAAGGGCTGGTAATCCCTTACCTGGCTTAGGATTCACATGAAATTAAATTGAGATGGGATTGGGAAGCAATGTAAGTTCGAGGAGCGGGGAATATTTGGACGGGATGATTTCTGACTATGTAGGAGGCAAAGGAAGAGTAAGGCCAAATAAGAACTTTTCTACACGCTTGGTTACAAGCCTAACATGTTTACAATTTGCATTCACCATCCATGCAACGTTTCTTCTCTACTTCATGATTCCTACTGCAGATTTGAAGACTGGTCCAGATAGTCAGAAGTAGGAACCACAAAATCACATATTGCTTACTTTTATCAAAAGCATTTTTTCTGCAAACAGTTAAGACATCTCATTGCCCACACTTTCCAATACTTGGGTAGCCTGGGGCCTCATCGCCTTCACCACAGAAACCTTACCTTCTTGTGTGAGTTACCTTGTCATCTTTCTGAGGAAAAACTATCCACTAAGCTCTAAATGTTGACATTTGAAGTATGTCCAACCTGATGAGAGTACTGAGTTTTCATCAACCAGCCTATAGTTTAGGGTTCCAAACTATTATGCATTCTAAAATTTGAGAAAATCTTATGGCCCACATACTGTAAAGAATCCACCATTCCAAGAGGTAAAGAATCCACCATCTCAAGAGTCATCCAAGGAGCTTCTCATGAGTTTCTTTGTAAACAAAATTCACATTAGAAGGTGTGTTCTGCGCATGTCAGATACCATTTCTTCCAGAAATTCACATCTTGGAATCCATGTGGTGTTAGTAATGCCAAGTTCAGACAAATCCATTGAAAGTGTCCACACTTACAAGTTTAGACATGCACATGTTAGATTAAATCTGTTAAGAAACTAACTTTTGAGTTTGAAATGCACCATTTATTGTGGAAATGCACAGTTTGTTTCTAAATTGATTTCTATAAAGAAATTCACACTTTGGAAATTATCACTGTAATCAAATCTGGGTATGCTGTTTTGAATAGAAAAAACTCAGTTAAGATCAATTTTCATTATGGATTCAATTTTAGTGGAAATACAAAACTTATCTACAAATTTCTCTCTTGATAAAACTTTTTAGATTGGAAGTGTTGTATAGTATGGAGTGAATTTTGTGTCAATGTTGGCAGTTTTTTGGGTTATTAAGGCATATTTCAAATCTAGTTGGGAGCAAAAATCACAGTTACTTTTCAAAATCACATTTTGTGATTAAATTGTATGAGTTAGGTATCAAAAACCACATTTGATCCTTCATATTGCATAGTTAAGACCAAAATTCCTCAATATTGACACATATTTTATTACCTTGTCAAGCAATACCTACTCCAGAAGTACAGAAATGCTGGATCTTTTGTTCTTCCAATAGACCCACAGGACCAAGAAACACGGGGAGATAGTGAGCATAGACTTGCATATGTCTCAGAGACCACTGTAATTCACAAGGATATAGTGCAAATTCGTGATGATCAATGTTGGAGAGTCTTCTCTCGTGGCTACATCACACAATGGGCTGCAATGTATCCTCAAGATATAGATGCAATGTTTTATGCTCATTCTGTGGATGAAGTTATTGCCTTGGCCCCTCTCCTTGAAAAATTCCGATCTGTTGTGGGAAAGAAGGCATTTATTGTTGTATCAGGAGGCTCATTCTGTTCATGTGAACAGGCAGCTTTGGCTCTACGATGGCCAAAAGCAGTTTGTCGTGAGAGACGCTTCAAAATCTTTGATTTGGAGCTTAATTCGATTTCAAAATCATCACATTCCGAGGTTTCTCTCATCCAATCAACATATGCAAGCATGAAAGGGCTTCTTAGAATCCATAATCCTTCTCTGATCATTATTGTAGCTGACATTGATGTAAAGGTCAGGGACGCATTGATACTGGCTTCCTCAAGCAATCAGAATGCATCTACATTGATCCAATTACCAAGGTTGGCGGTGCCTAAAGCGCTCTGGATGGCTGATTTGAGGTCTACAGCTCTAAAAAGTAAAAAAATTCCTCACCCACTTAAAGGAATTAGCTATTTTACATACTGAGCCCTGCAAATCTCCTTCTCTGTTCATGTCAAATTTAGGGAATACCATATATTATAGAGTGAGCAATATTATATATTTAAAAGTCTCTCTCTCCTAGTTTTGAAAAATCTGTTTTTTGAGCTGAGAGAGATCTATGATTTGCATAATAGATTGAAGAAACCGGGCTCTGTTCTTAATGAATAATTTGAGATCTCTGCATGTTCTTTCTGGCTGCATTTATTTAAAAAAACTGCAGTATTTATTATTCCCATGGAATTATGTTTCGTTTTTTCAGACAGAATCTGATGAGAATTTCAATAAATGTCATCACACAAAATAGGCCTGTATCTCTTGAGAGGCTTCTAAAATCTCTCACCATGGCCTATTACCTTGGAGATGAAATCTCTCTGAGCTTCAACATGGAAAACAAAGTTGATGCAGAAACTCTCAAAGTTGTGAGTAGCTTAAGTTGGCCTCATGGACCAAAACATTTAAGACGAAGGATCATTGAAGGTGGCCTCATTCGAGCAGTTAGTGAGAGATGGTATCCCTCTTCTGATGATGATTATGGTTTGCTACTCGAATATGACATCGAGGTCTCTCCATACTACTATTTGTAGATCAAGTATGCTCTTTTAGCCTACCATTATGATCCTCAAGTCTCTCTTCCCTAGCTCAATTCCATTGCCCTTTATAGTTCTCACTTGATAGAGGTTGTCAAGGAGAGGCCTTGATGGAATGCCACTGATTTCTTTAAGGATATTCGTCCGAACACACCATATTTTCATCAATTGCCTCGCAGTTTTGGGGAGCCCTGCTCTTTCCCAAGCATCGAGAATTCTACACATGTATGTATGGCTATTATCAGAGGATGCCAAGAAGAATCTTGTCCAAATTCCAAGGTCAAGAACCAATGGCTGGCAGGCATCTTGGAAGAAATTCTTGATTGACATGATGTACCTCAGAGGATATGTCACTCTGTATCCCAATTTTCCCAACCAAACCAGCTTCTCGACCAACCATATGGATCCCGGTGCTCATATAAATGCTTCTGAAAATGTGCTCAACCACAAGAGGGAGGACTTTGAGGTGCCCCTATTACAGGAAGATTTCAGGAATCTTTTGCAGAATCAAAATCTTCCCTCTGCTTCCAAACTGCCCGTGCTCAATTTCTTCAATCAGCCTGTTAGTCTGAAAGGTATGAAGTCAGCAGGAGCGAAGCTTATTCAAGATGTAATTCCATGCAATATCAATGAAATTGTGGTAGTAGACCATGGAACTTGCATGCCTTCACACTGTGCCAAGTTCTGATTTATCATCATCACCCAACAAAGTCGGGCTGTGTTCTTCAATTCCCTTCCATCATAGCTTTCTACCATCTCTCAAATTTTTGTTCCGATCTATCAATCACTGCTTTCTTCTAATTTCTATTTTGTTGTTAATTGTAGCTAAAGCCACCATTCTATCCTCGGGATCCTCGATGTAGATACTGAATGAGTCGAAAGTAAATGACATTATCGCTGTTTTCGTGACTTCAATTTTAGTTATAGATATGTAAATCAGTGCTACAAATAGATAAACAATTTTAGTGTGAGGCAAGTTACAGAGCCCTCCATTTAATTCGCCGCTCTAAAAATGTAAGTGATGTTGTCTGTTTTGTTGATAAAGAATATTCAAATTGTTCTATTCATTGCAGTTTACAATAATACACGGTGAGCAATGTGGGTGGTCTTTCTTTGAATTGTGATTAGAATGGGTTGTAATGTGAAAAACTGAAGATGGGACTAATTGCACTAATGCAATAATATAATGGAACAATAAAAATCATTATGTAACAAAAGTGTGTAACGACAATCATACATCTGAAATAAGTGAAACACAAACTTTATTCAATGATAGGGTACAAACAGATCAACAAAGTCATATTGGAAAATAATAAAGCATTGTAAATTCAACGAAGACAAACTTAATTCAATGATAGGATTAAAAAATATCAGTAAAAATCAAATTGTAAAATAAAACACAAGAAATTTGTGTTGATAGAGATTTCATTCATGGGAGGATAAAATCAGGTTACTATGGAGAGATTTCTAACAACTTTACAGTGTTTTGAATCAAAAACTTTTATAGAATATAGTAGTATTTTGCTAAAGATGATGGAAATCCAAGTGGAGTGATAAAAGGGTTTACCAACTTTGTTTTAGCTTTCAACAAAGGGCCCAAGGGTTATAAAAATGAATAGTTTTATAAACCTTGATTTGTAAATTGTCTTCAATATTCCACCAGAATAGTTTTGAATAGATCTTACTAGTTTATGCAAAATATCTCTATTATGTAAAAGTTTACTTATCATTATAATCTAATACTGTGCTAATGGCAATATACCACTGAAATAAATTGACAATGCAATAAAAGATGTTATCTTTCAGTTGATGATTTTTTCTTATGATTCAGTATGTTTTATAAGCAGCACAAGCCTTCCACATTTTGATGCATGAAACTGCAATCAGTGGCCACATCATACTTAACATTTGGTACAATTAAGAATACATGAAACGCTACCAGACCAAGCCTTAAATGGCAATTCAACACGGGTTCTATTATAGCCAGTTTGGAACCTATGAGTTATTTATCTTGATTGTGGTCTTTGTCAAAATGTGGGAAATCACCCTGAAACAATACTTCTATTTTGAAGTGGTTGAGGTTGTTTAACTAGCTGGCAACCAAAATCCAGAAATAAATCTGCTTCTCCTCTCTCCTCTTTTATGAACTCCATTTAAATGCAAATAACTATTTTTATCATGCTGGAATCATATACAAATGCTTTCTCGGATATATACTAAGCTTCGAAGAAAAGATGAAGAGGAAGATCAAACTTTTCCCAATTCTTGAGCAGATATTGTTTCTTTCTAATGTATTTTGAACACTGAATCTTCTAACGCCAAGCAAATAGTTCAACAGAGGCTGAGAGTGTTGAGCCAATTGAGAGGGTGAACCGCCAGCACATTAAAACAATTATGTTTCTAACCTTTTGTCACAGATAATTACATGATAATCATCACAATAATGCAGGAAATAAACAATGGCAAATTCAAAATCACATATGATAACACGAGACAGATATTTCCGAGAAAACCCATGTTGCAAAACTCTTTTTCTTTATATGATGAGGCAGTTACATCTTTACATTATCATACATATGAGCACCAATCCATAATGAGGCTACAACCTCTCGTTTGCAAGCTACAACTTGCCGGAGAGCACCAACTCTCTCTGCTTTCTATCACCCACTAGAATGAAACACCAACTCCCCGAGTGTTACAGCACCAACTAGGAAGGAAGCACCAACTCCCCCGGTTTCTCTAGCACCAACTAGAAGGAAGCAACTCCCCATGAAGCCAACACTAATTGGATGGAAGCACTAACTTCCAATCATACAGTAATTAACTCAGAGCACAGAGAACAGAGTTCTCCCTTGCACCACCCCGCCACCCTGCTTTCTCTCCGTCGGTGAACCAAATGGAAGCTGGCACCTCCGTGTTCAAGTACCCACTTGAACCTCTCAGGACAACCGTCCTTCGAAAGACCCTCCCAACCACCTCAAATATTAACCTTCTCGAAACTTAAACTCATTATGCTTTAAAAGTTATTCAATGGCTGTCACTTTGTTTCAGACACCATAGCATCGTTTACCCCGTCGACGGTTCTGCATTCCATCTTTGCACTTTCGTTTTCCATTTATACTCTTCACCATGTCCTTTACGTAATCTTCCTCTCCTCACAGGTATTTCTACTTCCGTGTTTCTCCTTGCTCACACTTCACACCTTTTCTACACAATTACAACAACTCCAACAAAATGGCAAATAACCCTATCTCTTCTAAGACTATGTAATTTTATAGTTTTGTACACTTTTTACATGCAATGTGTATGTCCTCTCAGATACCACACCCGCGCCCATTTCCTCCAATTCCTCGAAGTTCTCTCACCGCATACTCATGATAACTCTTCGCCCGCCGCTTTTCCACTGCCAAAGATCACCGGAAAGTTATAACAGATTCCTCACCGCGCTGCGCGACTTCGCCTTCTTCCAATAAATAAATCATCCTTTCTATTTCAATTAGCTTTTTCTTCCAGCACTGCCATCCATGCACAACCGGTTCTTATCATTTCTTTACACACCTCACACCGATGGTGTCTCACTGTTTTTTCACCAAACAAGAACACCTCAGCCTTTTTAGCAACCTAAACTTTAACCGATTTGTCATTACGCCTACCCATTTCCTCTTAACTATTCATAATGCCGCTAATTTCCGTGTGGAAGAACAACAACCCTCCATCATCACTTGATCCAATCACCGTATCAACGGATTTCACCATCGCTGATTTCTAAGATTTTGCGATGTTTCAAACAGTTTATGTCCATGGGAGTCACATTTCCGGATTTCTCCGCGATGTAAGTCAAATTTCCTCGGTCGTTTCGGTCCATGTGACCGCTAATCGCATCATAACCATACCCTCGAAAATGCGCTTAGTTCCTCTCGGGTTGTGAACATGGTCCATATGACCTTATCTCGCGGTGGACCTTGGTCTTGTTACCCATCGACGCTTTCGTATTTCTAATGTTCGTTGTTCTGTTCATCTTAAATCGCCGATTCACAAACTAGTGATTACTGCAGTTATGATCACTGTCCAGTATAACTTGCCTGAACGGGTTACGATGAGTCACTATCGCGACATCGGAAATCCTGGTTTCGATGTCAATTGACTTTGTTATTCCAAAGTCCCGACATCGATGTCACCATGCCACACGGGTTTGACGCGAGCACCATCGCCACGCGTCACTTTGATCTGCGGATTCAGTATGTGCCTTTGGCGTTGAATCTGGTTCGCCACTGGGCTGGTTTGATTTTCGGTTGTGCCACGGTCCTTTAGCCGACGTGGATCAAGCGTCGTGGAGTTGATCGACGCCGATCATACGTTGATCTCGACGGCGATTTCCGCGATTTCATATCGCTAAATTCCGGGTTTTGCATTGTGTTCTTTGTGGTATTGAAATCATCTCCGCAAAAATCTCGATGAAGCTCGTCGGACAAGTGGATGGTATCGATTCGCTTGATTTAACGCCGACAACGCGAAATCGCGACATATCACATTTCGTTTTCTACTGCCGAAAGAATTTTATTACCAAAGTCCCCATCCTAATTTCCATGAAGACTTCGGCCGCCAATACGATTCACAATAATGGATGATCCGATTCCGCCGGAATTACCTTGCTTTCCGGCGAAAGTCTGGCGCGCCCCGCTCGGACCGACGCATTAGGGCCTTTCTCTCCAATATCCTCGGCGACTTTGTCCGGATTTCTCCTCTCGCATGTCGGGCTTTAACTTCCGCACTTTCTCGCAGATCCTTCGTGGTTGACGGGTATTCGTCTAACCGGATACCGTATCACTTCTTTCATACCAACTCTCAGCGCTTAAGATTCACGCGAAGCCTCCGCATCCAACAAATTGTCGATCGAGTGAGGATTCGACGCTTCTCATTCTTTCTCGATTTACTGCATAAGAATTCATTCTCCCCTGAAGATTCTCGGGTTCCTAAAGGATTCCACGCCCGCCGGTCATTCAATTTCTCTCAACCTTCCATCTTCATGTTGTACTTGGGGTTTGTCATCACTACTTGATACAATACGATAAGTCTATACCAGAAAACATGCCAACAACTTTGTACATTCTTCCCGTTCCATGCCATCTTCATTGTCGTGACGTTATCAATGACAAGTATATACATGTTAAACATTTCCAACAATTCCCTTTGGCATTGATGGCAACAAAGCACCCACATTCGTGGCCCAATTTCTTTCTCCCTTTGACATCAATGTCAAAGAGAACATGTTCCCCTTGAGTTGTTGCAGTATTTTTTATGAGGTATCATATATTAAATCAATGAAAACTCCCTCTGATTGGATGGACTCTCTCATTTTAGGCCCGCAGAATATTTGCATGTGTCGTGAGTCTTCTTTCCGATTCTTGACTCGTTCATCTTCGCCCATCGATTCTTCAGAATACTTCCAAAATTGATCAATTTCTACTCGAACTCTTTATCAATTTCATGTGTGGATGACTTCGCCATCGTTATCTCACGTTTCGTGACCGCATCACTTTTTCCGCCATTCTCGCTTCCGCTCGCTTCTTCGCTATTCTTCGTCATTTGCCGACTCTCACTCACATTTTAAATCTCATGTTATAATAAAATTTCGATTTCTTTGTTCCTAAAAGATTAACTTTCCTTGAAAAAAATCTTTCCTCTCGTTATCTTTTACAGGATGTCATGTACTTCAGAATGTTGTTGTCTTATTTGGACACTGCGGCAATTGTAGTTTGTAATTTTTAAAGAGCCCTTGGATTCCTATTGAATTTCATCAATCTCTATTATCGACCATTTTTCTTCCATGATGCATCAATCCAGTGATTTTATATCCATATTCAATCACAGGCGAAAACTGCTACACCCACTCTCAAACCTACTTTTCTTTCTCACAAATGAAGGACCTATATCGTCGTTTCTAGAGCATCGATTTACCTTTGTTGAGTCCACCGGGATTTGTCATTTGCGATCTCGGTTATCCAAGATCTTTGTTCCAGAGTCACGACCAAGCCAAGATCTTGATTTATGTCTCCGCCTTTCTCAACCTCTCAAGGTCTCGGCTTCTTCTTATGGATTTTCTCCTATTTCATCCATGGGGCAAATGCTAACCTAACATGCTTTTATTGTATCTAGGATGGACGATGGACGATGGAATGGAGATGGATGGATGGAAATGGATGGAGGAATGGATGGAGGAATGGATGGAGGAATGGATGGAGGAGGAATGGCTGGACGGAGGAATGGATGGAATGGATGGAAATGGACGGATGGATGGATGGAGGAAGGAAGGATGGATGGACCGGACAATGGAAGGATGATGGATGGATGGATGGATGGAATGGATGGAAGGAAAGATGGATGGATGGAAGATGGATGGATGGAATGGGGATAGATCGGAATGGAGGAATGGAAGGATGGATGGAATGGATGGACGGAATGGACGGAGGAAGGAGGACGAAGGAAGGATGGAGGATGGAATGGACGGATGGAGGATGGATGGATGGATGGATGGATGGAATGGATGGAATGGATGGAATGGAATGGAATGGAGGAAGGAAATGGATGATGGATGGATGGAATGGATGGATGGATGGATGGATGGAAGGAGGATGGATGGAAGGATGGATGAGGAGATCGGAAGAGAAGGACAGGAATGGAATGGAGGAATGGACGGAATGGAATGGATGGAAGGAATGGATGGAAGGAGGATGGATGGATGGAAAGGATGGATGGATGGATGGATGGACGGACGATGGAATGGAAGGGAGAGATGGATGGATGGAAGGAGGATGGAATGGACAGGAATGGACGGAGGAAATGGAGCAGGGACGGAGCGGATGGAATGGATGGATGGATGGACTGGATGGATGATGGACGGACGGATGATGGACGGATCTTTTCCCCTGCCCATCCACCAAGGTCGGAGACCAGTGATCAACCTCCATGCCTCTGGGTGATGGGTGTGTACCCCCTGGACTATGTCCAGGCCCTAGACATATCTAGGGGTTGTAGCTGTCCTGCACTGAAGAAATCCATGCCCTCAGCATGGGCACTCTGACCCTTGCCCAGTGGCCCAGACATTGGTCTAGGGGTTTAATTGCTTGGTCCTGTGTCACAGAAACCCATGCCTCATAGCATGGGTACCGACCCTGTCTGTGTCCTAGACATATCTAGGGGATTTGTCTCACATTTGACTGAACCCCACGATACCTGGGCCCTCATCATGGGGTCTTTTGTCTGAACTCCATCATTGGTCCTGCACTGCTACCCCTGTGAGTTAATCGGGGTCCCAGATCTCGCTCTGTCCAGCCATCCTCCAAGAGAATGCCTGGCAAACAAGCATAAATTTAACAACTGTTTCTTGAACCTTTTAAGTTTTTCCAGGTAAAGTTTTCTAAACATTTCCAGGAAATATGTAATAAAAATGAAGGTGGCATTATTTATTTTGGGAAATGCTAATATGTTTACAAGTGTTTCAAACATTATTATTCCAGGGCACAAAAGTAAACTTCAAGGAAAATCAAAGAGTAAGATGTAAAGAGGGGATTATGCATTGTGATAAGAAATCAAGTGATTTGTAGATAAATTGTAGAAGAGGAAGATTTATAGTTTATATGGAAAGCTAAATGTGAGACTTTGAGTAGTAGCTAAGGGTTCATACTATCACCTCCCAATGTACTGTTATGGGCATTATTCTTCTCTCAAATCAATGTAACTATTTATCTCTATTTAATAATCCTCATTGTTGTTCAACTATGGAAATATATTTTGTACAAGAGTTCAATAAGAAGCTAATGTTTCTCATTGGGCAACTCAGAGTGTTAGACCTATGACAGCATGAACATGAAGAAATACTCAGTGGCAAGGCAGGGTTAGATAGCCTCCAACATCTCTTCCTACACAGATTGCTGTGGAGACTTAGTGAAGGGATGGGAAAACGTTAAGAAGACTATCAAATCTAGTTTAGATAGATGAATAGCAATTGCAAAGGAGGAAACATGAACTTTCCAAAGGGAAGAAGGATAATGGTTTTGGTGCTATATCTCAAGGTACAAAAACCAAAATTACAAGAATTATATCTCAAGGTACAGAAACCCGATCTTAAATATTCTGAGCTTGCTACTTCTGAAAAGTATATATTTGTTACCATGTTACTTCAAATATAAAATAACAAGTACAATTGCATTTTGGACAGTGCAGTCTGTAATATAAATCACTTAATTGATTTCCACCATCTATATCCATATCTTCCTCGTGATATTATTTTGTATATAAGATGATGCTTCTCCCCTCGTACTACAATTACTTGTCATAATAATAGTTCACACATTAATACATCAACAACACTCAATACACCAATTAAAACAAACTAAGAGAAAGAATATCACAACAAACCTGTAAAATCACCAACTATCACACCAGGGAGCCAAAATCTCTGACTAAAGGATTGTTGCACCTCCGCAAACAATTCACACACTACTCTTTAAAAAAATGGTGATGTTTATATACACTAATCTAATCATATTCATATTATTGCTCTCATTAAACTCACTTGGGGACCATAGACACGTGATTGTTGGAGCCAGGACGCTCGCTTTGCTTAGTGTACTAAACCTAAATGGTTCAATGTCACATGTGTGGGACATTCAAATCAATTCTAAGTCGGGGCCACTTTTTTTCTTTCTTTGTTCTTCTTTTTAGGGCTAAGAAAAAACTTTCTTCCTCTTTTGTGAGAGATGACTCAAAAGCACCTGCAACCTGCATGGGTGAAGTCATAATCCATAATATGAAGGTCGCTGGCTTCATCCAACATTTTTTTAACCAGACCAACCAATTGTTTGGTCTTGTTCAAAGAAGAGGGAGGATTGTTTAAAAACAACTTTAAATATCCAAACAACTAATCTCTAGCCAGTTGAAGTCCCTCAACATCTAGATCAACAATATCACTGGCCATAATAGATTTGTTGGCATCTACATAAAGATTTGGTTCATGTACGCTAATCTCATGAGGGTCATTGAATGAGTTGGGTATTGCATCATGATCCAATAATGAATTCGAATCACCTAAGGGGTAATACAACCAATTCACCTTTATGGCATGCTTGCAAATGTTGCCACGAATAGACCATGGACAATCACAAGTTATAAAATTTGTGCGATACCAGGTGACAAGATATTTTTATCACACTTTGTTTGACTCCTAACCCAATAGGAATGAGATATGCTCTCATGAAGACAACAATCACTATTTGGAATTCTTCTTGCCTTTTCCATTGATGATTCATATTGTTTCTCTTTCCTGTAAAGGTTCAAATAGCCTCTTTTTCAAAATTTCCTTGAATCGGTAATAGAGTTCAACATTTATCAAGATATACAATAACCAATCCATCCTACGGGCACACTTTTTTTTCTTCGATCTGATAGAAATTTGGTCTTCAAGTAACAATGATATGACTCGATAGCATTATTTGTCTCCTGATTTGCATGAGAAAACCTCGCATCCTTTACCCACATCCCTACATATAAAAATGAGTTAGTGAAGATATCATCTACTTTAAAATACAAAATAAAATACAAATAAAATTTCTGTACTTTACGGATCTTATCATCGTCAACCCAATTCTTGTAGAAATAGTCCAAGAACTTTTTCTCATTTGTGAATTTGATGAAAAACCCATCGATTTCATCTGTCACTTCGTCATTGGAACAATTTTCATGATGATGTTTCCAACTCATTGAACATCTCGCTTATTATTTCAGGACTACTAGCCAACCGGTTGACATTTTAGCCATGCTCGTCGTACATGCCAAATACATAAGATCACTTCACACCTTGTGATCCTCCTACCAAATTCAATTCATCCTTAGTGTGATATTTATAGAAAAAATACAAGTTAAAATGTGTAATAACAAGATTGAATTTACCTTAAAGCAACGATTAATGCATCAACCATGAAGGCATTGACTTTCCAATCAGAACAGAATTGGTAATACCTATGCATGAGGTGCTCCAACCAATGTGTAATATCATGTGACGTAATTTTTTATGCCACCACCCATGCAATTGACACCCCCCTTTGTTGTTCATCAAAAGATACTAATGTGTACAATTGATACCGTCATATTCAAAAGAACATATGTAATCAAGTTTAAGTCATCAATAATCTTTAATCACTACAAATCAATGATCATACTAAATCAATCATTGAAAACATAATTACCCCATATTTATTTGTATTAAATGTTGAATCCATGGCTATTAAGCTATTGTGAGATAGCTTAACCATGTCTCCAACATCCATGGAATTTGAATTCCAACTATGAAAGGGACATATCCACCATTGGGCTTTTGGTAAAAGAAAAAAATCATCTTGGTGTTTTTTATAACAAAGGTTCACGCTCATTTCCCCATCCTTCTGTACTGATATTTTCCTTCATTAAACGACAGATGTTGACAACATCTTTCCCGCTTCAAGAAAAATCTCTTCCTGAAATGCATCCATATCAACATGCTTTTTGATATGCATTTTACAAACTGAATCAACTGGCACTCCAAAAAATAACAACTTTCTACATAAGAGACTATGCCCTTGAAAGCCTTGGCTTATACATGGACCTAGCCTCTCCCGAAGTATCATGTTGGCCATGACAGGCCATCCATTCCCATCTTCATGGTCATACACATTATATGTCAAATTTCTACGTTGGGGTTTTGAACCATAACCTTTACGATGAAGTGGCACTGACAACCACTCTTCTTCACAAAGGATGTCCATCATTTTTTTGTATCAAGATATGTTTTTCTTCTCTTATCCTCAGGTCCATATGAGCAAGTATAACTGCGTAACAATGTTTGAAACATCAATATGTATAACAAATGAGAAAACACTTGTATTACCAACATGTAAACAATGCATTTCTAATGTACTTACAACTCATAGCTTAAGGAAGCACTAGCCCTTGATTTTGGGGGTTTGTTTGTTCGATATCTAAAGCACATGGAGCTTGATTCATTTCCTCCTCTAATAAAGTCAGGAACTCTTTTTGCAAGGATTTTTGCAACCCGATCAATGCTCATGTTTGTTTGATATATTTCAGACCAAATTAAATCCTTACTGGGAAATGTGATCTTGTCTTTAGGGTCTGGCACCTCAATGCCCATGATAGTCCTCCATTTTTAGCCTTCATCACTCATTTTGTATAAATTCCTACAAGTTATTCAAAACAATAATTTAACCTTAACACAAATACCACAACCAATGCACAACTCCTCCGATATAAATGCAATTTTAGAGGAAAAAATTCCATGTAGAGATTTCTGCACAAAGAATAATTGCACTTGAGCATAATTCGACAGCGTAATATAATGCCAAGGAAAAAATGATCTTCTTATAACAGCTAACCACATCTAGACTACATCGTGGTATGGATCATATATGCCTATACAAGTTCCTCCTCCCCACTACCTTAATGAATTTTCTCAGGTAAATGGGTGAAAGCTATGTGTCTCAATGTAGAAACCATATAAACCTCTCCTCAACCATCATATTATTCATGAATGGTATAGTTGTTTGGCATGGTTATGATCGCAGATACTTCCCCAATTGTTTTGCAGTTTTATGATAATAAAAAAAGAATACTAGTTGCTTCATTCGTTGCTACATGAATGAAACTTCATCCAAATTAGTTTGATTTATAAGAAAATTGTTCTATTTGTTGGGCACCATTTTGTGGCATTTTAATTGCCAAAATGTTAGTTTTTATGGAAAAAACGTGGCTCTTTTGGGCATTGTTTTTGTGCAGTAATTTAATTCATTTGGTTTGTATATGCTGCTAAACCACCATGCATAAAAGCATCTCAAAGGTGAGGAAGATTCTAACTGATTGAAAATTACAAACCCAATTACCAACTCCGCTTTTCTGGATAACAATTTTCATTCAGATAACCGCTTGGAAACTCCACATGAAAACTGCTGCTGAATGGAAATCAGAGATTGATGACCTAGTTAGGCCTTGAGATCAATCATGGAAATGAGAAAGCAGGAATATGTTTACAACATTTAGACTAATTGATGCAAGAATCGATCCTTAACATTCCTGAAGGATGTTATGTGGAAGATACAACTTGATCATGTGACATGTACTCTATGTTGATGAAAATCCCAACAACTGTTTTCAGGCTACAGAACATTCTGGAACTGTTGTTATTGTTTTGTTGTTTGAAATTTCATGGCTAGAACATATACAGGGAGGAGTGGACGAAATCTTAGCTTGCTTTTAATGGCACAGTTATGGGTCTAACTGTTAAAATATGTGTTTCTTTCTTGAAAGCCATAATTGAGTCTGATTAGACTGTGATGCTAAATTAAGTTATTATTATAATATCATAGGTTCTTCTGTAAATATGCAACAGGCCAAACTGAGGTACAATTGTGAATACTGTGTCTCAAAGAAGAGTTCGAAGATGATGTATTTCTTTCTCTGGATAGCAATAAAGGGCTTGCTGCACCAGAAGTAGCTCCAATACTCAAGTATTTGTCTGTGCTCTTTGTTATTGATTAAAAACAACTTGGCAGCAAGGCCAAGCCTTCTTCCATAAATTTCAAATTTGGTACTTCGTTTCGTCATACTTTAAGCACTGATGTATATTTTTACAATGTGACTGCTTATGAATGTTTGCTCAATTTTTAATTTAATGGAGTGATTCTTATTATTAGATTCAGTCCCCAACCAACAATTCAGCCAGATTAACTAATTTCATGTTTTGTTGCTGTATTCTTGGTCATCAACCTTTTACCTCCACTACTTCCTTCAAAATAAAAGGAAAAAGGAAAAGGAAATAACTGCCATTTCACTTCATTTCAGCTCATGGTGTCACTTGAAAGACTATCATCTTGAATTTCTTTTTGGTTCCCAAGTATTCTCACCAGCAAACAGGGAGCAAATGGAAGCAACTTTATGGAAACAACAAACAGGGAGCAAAATGAAACAATTTTATGAAAACATGAATGGAAAGGCTTTCAAAGGGTACTTCGTTCCAAGTTTTGAAAGGTTGTGTTTGTTGGCTAGATTGTTTCTCAGTAAATACAAAAAATTTGGAAACATGAATGACAAGGCTTTCAAAGAAATTTGGAAACATGAATGAGAAGGCTTCCAAAGGGTACTTTGTTCTAAATTTTGAAAGGTTTTTTTACTGTTTTGTTGGAAGTTTTTTCCAGTAAATATAGAAAATAAATTTAAGTTTACTTAGTAAGCAACCTAATAGATTTTATTTTATGTAATTATAAAAATTATAAAATAAATTTAAATATCAAATTATAAGATAAATTTAAACATTTTATTTTAGACTTTTTTTCAACAATCATCACCAATCAACTGTTATAATTAATAATAAAATCACAATACCACAATCTAATTATAACATATGAAATTTGAATAAAAATATAAAATGATTTAAGATTCCAGAAAAGAGTTATTAGCATCTATTTATCAAATTCATGATGCAAAATCAATCTAATAACACATTGAAAATATAAGACGATTTTTCATTGCCCAATAAAAATCTTTAATTTCCTCCCTATTCAATTTTCATAGCTCATATTTTTATAGCAATTCACCCATAAAAGTGAACATGGTTAATGGCAACATCATAGTCAATAATGATAATGTCAAAAACCTACAGGTATGTGTTACAATTGTCAAATGCCTGGATTCTGTCAATCAAGTGGCCAATCATATTAAAAGCATCATTATCATGTACTACTTATAAGATTGCTCTTGATTCCTTCAGTGTTGTTTGTTAAACATTTTCCGCCAATCCATATCCTCATAACAAGAAATTTGTTATTATTATTTTAATGTTGCTTAATCATGTTAAAAAGTTAATCCATATAAGCTTTGACATACTCCGTGAAAAATATCCCTTTCCACCAGATGAGATTGTAACATAAGATAAAATTCAAGGATCATGAGATGTAACATACTTATAACAATTACAGGATAAAAAAAGTCACCATGAATGAGTTTCAAATTTCACCACGCAAAAAGGTAATGTCCTGCTTGGGAACTCGAATGGTACCTAATCGGTGATTGTGACACAAATGTTTTTGGAGGTAATGAAACACCATATTATTTTTTTCACCTTGATCACTAGATGTCACAACCGGCCGCAATGGTTGCATAGTAGCAATGGTCAGCAGGAGTGAGCAGAGTCGTCGGCAATGGTTGCAGTCTGTCGGCAGAGTGGTGAGAAAGCGCGCGGGATAAAAATTAGGGAGGTTAGTTCGAATTCGAATGTAGGGTGGCCATGCATTAATGACTCACCAAACTACGACCACATAGGAATCGAGCGAACGGGGTTAACGGGACCGGGACCCGCAGAGTCAGGGGGCGCACGGAGTGAACGAAAACGAAAACGGAACAGTAGTGGTAGGCTACGTTTTGGGTTTTCCGAGTGGTCGGAGATTTGACGTTCACCATCGATCGGAATCCCAAAAAGTAGCGTAGTTAGCTACTCCTAAAAATAATTTCATTATTTCATCTATCGAGTTAAATAAAATAAATATAAGTTTTCCTTAAAACTTAAAGTTTATATTAAAAAATATTCCATTATTTCATCTATCCAACTAACTTCATGTTTTTATGGCCATGCAAAAATAACACGGAAAAAGAACCTAGCCTCTACATGGAGAGGAGACTTTTTTTCCAACCATTTTTAAATGGTTTATAACCTCAACCATCAACCTCGTATGCTTCTTTCATTATTTTATTTTACAGTCAACTTTACACAACCATTCAAGAGATGGCTTCTTTTTTACCAAAATACATTTAATGCAATTATATGTATTAAATCAATTATATTATTTATATAATACGTCAATTGAAAAATTAGGTTAGAAACCCAAGCGTTTAAGTCCACCGGATAAAGTTATGGTCGGTGGCTTCACCCAACTGAAACTCGCCACGAGTCGATTCAATTCAAGGAGCGTGTTCTACACGACACTTGAGCATTTAGTGAGTAAAAGAATGTTAATTAATGGTGAAAATTGCGGGGGAGATAGGATTATACGAGTAGTTGCCTCTCCGCCATCGTTTGGACTTCGCTTACCACTTCATCATATATTCAACGCGAGTTACATCATTTGTTGTATTATTGGGGTAAGTAAAAGTGTATTTGTTGTATTATTGGGGTAAGTGGTAAAAGTGTGATTGTTGTTTTTTATTTACGAATGTAGGTTGATTTATCATCGTCAGTTAAGATTAAAATAATTTGTTGGTGGTTTGTAAGGTGGTAGATTTACACTCACAAACAGTTCTTGGTTATGTGTTGTTAATTTGTTTCTTTATGTTTGAGGAAGACAAGTTTTTAGCCAATCTGCATTTAGTTTATGATCTTATTTTGTGATTATAAGACTCCATTTTATCTAAATAGTATGTGGAAGAAAGCCAATATTCCTTGTGGTCGTCAATGAAGCTACCTCTAATGTGATCATGTGCTTTGGAGTAACATCTAACCCTAATTCTTATGAGACAAGACATCAAATCCATGTTTGGTAAATTTTAACCTCTTGCTTATGATGTTTCTTCCTTACAACAAAGTAGTTGATAGATATGTTTTTTAATATTTTCTTCCAAATTTATGAGTTCATATATTTTTTTCTAATTTGGAAACATTAAAAAAGTTTAATTTTTTTTTTTCAAATGAGAATTTTGTCCTTTTACAAAGGGTAAACTTAAAAATATGTTTTTGCTACTACACGCTACTACAATAATATGTTGGAAGGCTACATCAATAATATTAATAGTCATATTAGACAATCACTCAAAATGATCACTAAACCACAACTTAACTAATACTTATACTAATTGGTGTATCTTATTTAAATCAAAATATTTCAGCAAAACAATTGTAAATGATTGTATTTATTTCATTATGAGTGATAGTTAACCTCGGCCATAAAATGAACATTCAACTACTATTGAATCAAGACATGGATTTGATATTGATCTATCAACGAGATGCTTATAACCCACTCGCTTCACCAACAAGGACCCCTCTCCTCTGCAAAAATGTATTTGTTCAGTGCAATTTTTGCTCGAGATTGATTATATGACATGTTCTTCACACAAGCAACGCCTTGACAATGCCAATAATAATTAGAACTTTGAGTTGGTTTCTCTATGGTTTATCACTAGACAAGGACATAAAAATTGGCTATACTTCTCTACTTCAAGGCTTGTCTCTTTCATGCTTGCAATGCTCTATGTTCAAGTGCCCACTTAGCTCACACCTTCCAACTTTGTATGTACAAAAACTCTCTACTCATTGTTCTGTGTATCTTTGGATAAACCAAGAAAGCCCAATGACTTTAACTACAGGATAACGAAGCTATGAGGATGACTTCCAAATTGCATGGGAAAAGAAACAAAAGCAAGTAATGCCAAAAGACAATGAACCCCAAGCATAATCAATTTATTCACAAGAAGCCAAACAACGGGGGTGAAGGAATGGTCTTCTAGTTATGGTTTCCATTAACAATTAAACTCTCCACTTTGCACAGAGTCCATTGCCTCGCCTCCATGCATATGCCCAACCACCAATTTGTATGACTTCGAGGAGATGACGACAACGTACAAGGGCTGCGTATGACTTGTATGGCCCCAAAGATAACTCAGAAGCAGCTTACGACCCTCTTGGAGTAGAATTGGCAATGTACGGCCTAAGTAATCTCACACAAGCACTGTGTGAAGGTTCATGCCAGATGCCAATGATCTTAAGGATTGAATTTTGTTGTTCCTTAGAATTAAATTTATAAACTCTAGACAATTGTAACAACAATTTCATATAGTATTTGATCTCAAATCTCATAATAGGATGAACGATGGGTAATATACAATGGTTGGAATTCATCAAATATTATTATTGATGAATGGAATCTTGAGTGAGATAACATAATTATAATTGGTAATTTATCCTTAGATTCACCATTAATTCAACTAAATGCATCCTATTACACATAGATGAAAGTATCGATGACTTATATTACATTGGAAATTCATCATATAAGACAAACATTTTACATTGGAAATTTAAATGGGAAAACTAGCTTTGAATGGTTCATTTTCACAATCTCCACATTATACAACCAATGGCTCTATGGCCATTCATAATTTGCATAGCTCCTCTTGGCCAACCAAATGCCCTTTGTGATTCTAATTACAGTGAGATATAGGCAAAGACGAAGGTAATGGGAAGGTTAAAAGGCTCGACCTTTCATTTATCATCTCAACTCTCTCTCTCCTTGTTTTCATTCTATTTTCATTTCTTCTCTCTTTACTTCTCACCATTTTAAAACTTGTATTGTCCTTTTATTTTATTTTAGATCTTCTCATTAATTATCGAATTGCACTTAGGTAATAAGCCTTACAACCATTTGTTTTGTTCGAGTCCATTTCGGACCTCACACCTCCCCATTAGGAGGCTTTTTTGGTCTCCAAAAAGCTTTAAGGAAACCAATTTGGATCAATGTGCCTTTGTGTTCATCTGAACATGGCTAACAACTTTGTCTCCTTAGCCACAATTTAACTTTGGCTCCACAAATTTTGGTTACTAGCTCTAGTCATTGGCTCCACTTGTTTTTGCAGTGCAAAATTATGTTCATTGATTCTTTGCTCTGAGTAATCTTGTTATCTAAACTCTTCAATAAGAATTCATTCACATCTTCCACATGCAAGTCCCTTTTATTCTTAGAATTGGAGATAAAAGTATCCAGCATTTAATGGAAGCCAAGTCACCCTTCTCTATTCGGTGAGATCCCAACAAGTATATGCCATCATGCAACAAATCCACAAGAGGAAGTGTGGTATGCCCTTTTCTGCTAGGATCAATTGCTTCCTAACATAGAAATAATTATCTACAACAATGCCAATTAAATGATTGTATTTGTGTGCAATCATAGCACCTTCTTCTTCTCACAATAGTTGACATATCATGCAATGTGTGGTTGTTGGTGACATCAATGCCTACAGTGTTTTGAGGATGAGAGATTGCCTCAAGATTTGGATAGTGTAAGGAATGGTTAGAAAACAACTTGGTGAAACATGAGTTACCCAACATTTTTCTTTTCTTGTTACGCCATGGACTCCAAGGAACCCCATGTCACCTAATTCTCCATGCACCAATTCTAACACATCTCAAAAATGGATTTTCTATTGCACTTCAAAGAAACAATTGATTGTAGTGGCTACCCTTGATGTTGGCATCAACTTGTTGTCCACATCATTGTTGGCATTGACCTCATATGTTTCTATAACTCCTTGGACGACTTTGGTTCCTTGGGTTGGAGTTGCAGTGAACTCTTCATCTCCTTTATACTTCAGTATCCACACCCTTCTCTTGGCTATGTATTTAACATCCCCACTATAATCCCCAATGTAGTAATGTGTAATGTGGATATGATATGTGGTTGTGGGCCAAGTGATGTAATATGTGAATTTGCATATCCAAAATTAATAAATAAAATGTGATGCCAGCTGCAGATGGACATCGATAGATATATGTGGGTTGCGTTATCTACAAGAGATGATGCATCTAAAAGGGGGTGTTTATTCATGAGTTTAAATCTGAAACCTTTGTCCTAATTTCTCATTGTTTTGAGTGAACCTTCTATTTATTCCTTGAGTGTAGGAGAACTCAATCATTGAAAACCTATAAGAGGGTGGGTGTGAGAGTCACATCCCATAGTTATTGAGAGTTGGGATTGAGTACAATCATCTTGGGGAAAAGTGTGAGTCAAGCAAGCAGGAAAAAGAAGGAAATTCGTATGGGACAGAGGGAAGTTTTAGACAGACAAAGTTTTATGCATGGGAAGGGGAAACAACAAAGGAGAGAACATTGGAGCATGGAGACGAAAATGGTGGACTTTTCAACAACTGTGGGCAATTTTTGAAAGCTAAATAAGCAAGATGTCAGGATTATAAAAGAAGGAGGTTGTTAGGCCTATAGAGTGCACTCCTTGTGTGAGAGTGTCACAAGAGTAGTAAGCTTGTTGCTGGTAGTTTCCTAGTAGCTGGCATCCCTGGAGTCCCTAGTAGGGAGATTCCTGGACAACCTGTGCCAAGAACCCTGATAAAAGAATGATATATCCTAAGGGACTATGAGTAGAGAAGGGGGTACATTCCTTGAGTTAGGTAGGTTGAGAGGAAGAGAGCTTGAGGAATCAGGACAATTGTAGGAAAAACCAGTGGGTTGTGGGAACATTGGGTTGTGATCAAACAATGGAGAGACACCCTCTTTTGTGGATTCCTAGCCCTAGCTTGAGGGTGACTTGTTGTTGATATTTAAAACAACAAGTCTATGGTTGGGTCGAACATCTGTCCTTTGCAGCTAGTTACACAACTGTTATTAAAAGATAAGTGTTTTTATCTTGTGTCCGAGTTACATTGATGGTTTATTTTGTTGTGCATTAACTCTGTGTTAGAAATGAATTATATGTTGTTGTATTGGAGTATATTAGTTGCATTCATGTTTATTTTAGCATGTTGTAGATGCATTTAGTTATGGGTATAGGAAATGGTTAAATCTATATGATTTAGTAGCGGGAGAGATACAGGTTTTGAATTGTTTAGCAAAACAAATTGTGTTTTGTTGGTAATGGCCCTTAGCATGAGATTGGGGACGCTATAGATTGGTATAAGATATCTAGTTTATAGCACTCGAGTTGTATGGGTGATCCAAGTGGATATTGATGGCCACCTACCTTTTCCAGCTGGCTCAAAACAACTTTCTAGCAATTTTGATAATTTATTATTTTTAGCAGTTTTTCGGGTCCTGAACTTCCGAAGCCGTTTTGAGGCCCTAAACGACGTTTTTTGAGGTATGTTGCGGCCGTAAAATTTCATCATGAAATTTTGTGCAACTGTTGTATTCCTCGGATAGATCTTTCTAATGGGCTATCATACGCCTAAAACGAAGATCGTATGCAAAAGTTACAACCCCGGGAAGTTGATGTACTGACTTACCCAAACAGGGCCCACATGACTTTTGGCGCTTCATCTCCTAGGGTTAGGTTTTTGAAACTCCTCTTTATTGTAAAAAGGACTTGAGAGCCTCACTGTAATCATCTTCTTGCGAATGAGCGCAGTCGTCACATCTCTTCTCAGAGATAAGCCACCACCATTCCAGCAAGCTTGTTTTCCGCTGCATTTTACAGTTTCAGCT
>SNQJ01S0072978.1:10708-34674 GCA_010110895.2 Picea sitchensis | reverse complement strand
GAGTGGAATGTTCTTCATGGGGGCTACCCCTCTAGGAAGATCACCAATAGGAAATCCTAATGTGGAGAAAGAGTTTTCATCATTTACCTCTCCTTCAGGACCTGCCTGTTCTTCATGATGCAATTCTTCATTGTACTCATCCACGTTTTCTTCTGTCTGCTCCCCTGCTACGCTTGCTCTATCCTCAATGTTTCCTGCTGGTTTCTAGACTGTCTCAGGGCTCCAAACTTCTTTCCCTGTTTCAAAGTTTTCTTGAAATGAAGGCTGGGATTTTTGTTTCCGAAGGTTTGGACGTTGAGCAGTAGATTCAGACTTTGATATAATCTCGTCAATATAAGTCTTTCTTCCTCCTCTTCCTTTTCCCTTTCCACCTGCAGGGTCAGTGTCTTTGGGGTCTCCATGTCCTCTCATGCAATCTTTGTATCTGAAAAATCATAAGTTCTTTTGAAATCTATAATTACCTTCCCCGACAACGGCGCCAAAATGTTGGTCATTATAATTGCTTATTTAATCTAAACAATCAAGTGCTACATAAATTTTCAACCCAGGGAAGTCTGTTTATTTCAAAGGTAACCACACACTATATATGCTAAATCTCAAAAGCAACCTCGAGTTGTAGTAAAAAATATATTAATCACACTTGCCTTGAACAAACTGAAGTTCTAACTTGAATTACAGGAAAGTAATCTACCTATTGCAGAGCTCAAAGTTTAAAGAAATGATTAATTTAAGAATCTTGGATTACATTAAAATAACAACAAGATACCGCAACAGGAAAGACCAACTATTCTGTAACCAGAGAAAAAGACCCTATTCCCAAAGAAGGAATCTTCAACACCTGTTTCTGATCATCATACTTCATGAACTCATTACTTAACTGAAATAATTGACATGCACACTGAAGGCTATCTATCTCCTAACAGAGAACAGGACCCTATTTCCCAAGTAGGAAACTTCAGCACCTTGTTTCTAATTAGCACACTCTCATGAACTCATTAATGCATTGAAGGCTAACTATCCCTAATAGAGAACATGACCCCATTTCCCAGGCAGAAACTTCAGCACCTTGTTTCTTATTAGCACACTTTCATGAACTCATTAATGCACTGAAGGCTAACTATCTCTAACAGAGAACATGACCTTATTTCCTAAGCAGGAAACTTCAGCACCTATTTCTGATTACCAAGCTTTCATAAATTCATCAAACATGATTGCTAACTAAAATGATTAACAGTTACCCAAGAATGAATCACATGAAAACAATGTAATGTTCAGTAAAGTAGAGTTTTCAGCAAGCTAGAGTTCAGTAAAGTAGTGTTCAGCAAAACAAAATTTAATGAAGTAGTGTTTTAGCAAAACAGAAATAAAGTAGTGTTTCAACAAAACAGAATTTAATCAAGGCATAAACAGAGATCACACTAACACACTACAAAACTAATGGGTGAATATTGTGAAGAAGGTGGGCCCTCCCTTCTCACAAGATTCCCATGAAATGAAAAGGCTAGAGAGAAATGCTCAAAACAGTCTTTTATTCATCTATCAATGTATCATATTACAATCTGAAATGAAGTACGTCCTTCTCTGTAAACCCTTCTTAGGATAAAAACTGAAGATCCCTCGAATGATGATTTCCTTATATTTAAAGAGGAGAATCCCTTTGATACAATTGATCAAAAAATTACAGGTGTATATCTGGGTCCTATTCTTAGTCAGATCGACTTTCTAAACTGGAATAGGGTATCCTAGTCTCCCACAACATAATTCTATTACGAGTGCTAAGTGAGGTGTTGTTGTTACGGCTGGAGTAACAACTCTTTATTTGTTTCTTGTTACTGTTGTTGTATGTTGTTTCGGCATCGCAAATCGTGAGCTGTTTCAGCCACGGGATTTACATTCTGACTGTTTCAGCACTTCTCAGGCAGCAACGATGGTTGATGCTTGGCTCACGGTGCAGTTGTTGTAGTCAATCTGTGTGAGTTGTTGTTCAGCATCATTGACCATGGACTGTGTAACAACTTCCTCTGTGTTTCAGCATCATTGATCATGGACTGTGTAACAACTTCTTTTGTGTTTCAGCATCGTTGACCATGGACTGTGTAACGACATCTTCTGTTTTTTAGCATTGTCAACCATGGAATGTGTAACAACTTCTTCTGTGTTTCAGCATCGTCGACCACAGACTGTGTAACAACTTCTTTGTTTCAGCATCGTTGACCACAGACTGTGTAACAACTTCTGAGTTGTTGTTTCAGCAACAGACCTCAATGCTAATCTGCAGTTCGAACTGTTTCAACACTTATACATTTCTAATCAATGGTTAAGTACGAGAGTGATGTAAAATTATATGAAAAATAGATTAAATATATAGTAAAGAGAAGAGACGTTGTATACCTTTGGAAAGATAGGATAAAGTGATAATATGAGTTTAAATGTGAGTGAAACAAGAGTGTAATGGTGGCAAAAAGTATGGGCAAAAAGGTACATTGTGTGGTCCTAACACAGAGAAGGGGCACACTTCCTGGGGTGGGACAGGCATGTGGGGAATGAGGGACTATAGGCTATTAGTTTGAGTTAGAACCTATGACCAAGTTTACTGTTGTTTGAGATACCGTAGCCTGGATATTAATCCTTTACCCAGGTGGAGTTTTAGCTCCAACTTGGGAGTGACCCACTACTGAGAGTTTATTAGTAGTGTGGTCTAAGGCTAGGAGGAGCATGGAAGGTTTTCACACAGTTGGTTTTCTTTTATGAAATACAAGTGTCAAATGTGTGTTAATCATGTTTTTGGTTAATATTTATGTAATTATTTTCATCGTTTTTTCCTGTGTAAGCTGCATGTATATTTCTGATAATATTTTGTATGAATATGTGCATTTGCAAAGTATTTTTATAAATTAAAATGGTATCAGATTTCAAAAATTTAAGTGGCATAGCCCAGTTGGTGGTTGGGGATGCTAAAATATATATGCCTTCTTCAGAATCTCTTCAAGTTGCACCTGTAATTCCTTCAACTCTGGCATACTCATCCTATAAGGAGTCTTGGATACAGGAGCTGCTCCAATCATCATATTTATAGAAAAATCAATATCTCTTCTCAGAGGCAACCCCAACATCTCCTTAAATACATCTTCAAGTTATTTCAGTACTGCACAATATTACCCCAGTGCGAAAGAAGTTCCTGGGTGTGCCCCCTGTGCAGGAATAGTACCCTGCATAGGAATAGATTGTCCAAAACTGGGGTTTCCCCCAGTTGGGAAAGTAGCTGATGAGAAAGCATTGTTACCAAATGCACGGAACAAATAAAATGGTGTCGAACCTACCGGCATATTATGTGAAGGTGGTCCTTGACTCCCCTCTCCAAATAAACTATGGTGTGTAGGTGGCCTGGCAGATTACTGATGCACGCCACTGAGTGAAGGGGACAAAGGAGGTATATGACCTCCCCCATAAGGGAAAGAATTAAAAGGAGCAAGAGTGCCCCCCATGTGTCCTTTCAGAGGAGTGGTAGAGCTCCCTTCCCCCAAACCTGAAGTCTATGAAGTGGAGTAGGAAAGTACAGGACTTGTACCTAAACTAGGCATCCCATATGAGAATGGAGGTCTGTCACACTTGGTGTGAAAGGGGTTGTGGTCGCTGCCAGAGACAAGATTGGACCACTGTGTGATGTAGTTGCAGTTGAGACCATGGTGGCCCGGATTGGTAATGATGGGTTAGGAGGTGGAAACTCTCCTATGGTGACAACCGTAGTGGGAATTGAAGAATTCCCAGAAGGAGTAACAAAATTTGTTTCCATTGTTGTGTGCGACACTGTCTGGCACTCATAAGGATGAATCGATACCATGGTGGGTACTGAAAGATCAGTGGTGAAGGTTTCAACCAGACCAAAAGCTTGGGCTTCGAGGTCTACAATAGTCGATTCCTTTGGATGTTGGTCAGGCACAATTTCTTGTGACCCATCCACTTCAAAAGACCCTTGTTGGTCTAGCTTTCACCTTAGTGGTGGTGGTGGTGGGGGTGGCTCCAGTGTAACCGACGGTAGGCCAAGAAGCCTTAGTGATCGATAGAGCTCATGATCCTCCACTGTGTGAGAAGATCAAAGACACACTAGGATAGTGTAACCATTCAAAAACAATCACGCACTAAAAAAAGTCCCTATAAGATAAGACAGGAAAACACTAAATTAATTGGAAGAACAGTTATAACAACCAACACTAGAGCAAATTACTGGTGCAAGTGCAACTCGAACATGGAATAACCCTCCAGGTATACTCTACAAAGAGTGGCCCAATGTCTATCATAGGTACTACAGTATACCCCCATAGTCACCTGTGTATGTCCCTCGAAAAGATAGGCAACTAGGTTGCCAACGCGTAAACAGTCACCAGGTGGGTACAGTCGAAAGTTGGGTAGACCACAATGAGCAGGGTATCGATTTTGAAACCTGTCAAGGGTATCAAAAGAAAGTGGTCCAAAAGACAACTGAGGATCTCAAACAGATTTGAGACCCACGAAGCCTCGTGGAAAATGCAATCAACGGAATCCCAAAACAAACCCTCTATATGTGTTCTCCACTATGATTGGTCTAGCTTTGGAGGGGTTATCTCCGCTACCTTTCCGCACGCGACCTTATGTTTATCCCCTGTGTTAGAGGGGGGTCATGGATAACTTTCACGATACTGGACTTGGACACTCCATAACTCAAAATCCAATTTTTGATTTTAATGGCCTTGAAGAGTTTCCTTTCCAACCTAATCCAAGGCCCTAATCATGAACTAGTTGGTTAACCCTACAAACATAAAAGTCAAATAAATTTTATATTTAGCATTAATTTTATGGCTTGTCTTATGTCAAGGGGTATGAAAGTGAAAATGATGATGTTTTGAAAGACAAAAGTAAAAAATGAACAGAAAGATGGATACAAAAATTTCACTTAATGCAAATTTTCAACAACTTTTCAAAAAGAAAAAATTATTTTTCTAAGATCTTTTGAATCAACAAACTTAAAGAAGGATTTCAATCAACTACAAGCTACTTACAATCTAAGTAAACTATCAAAAACTTAAGAAAACAAAGATTTTTCCCTGGCTACTAATGCAAAATCACACTTTTCAACCAAACAAGAAAATGAAAGAGATTTTTTTTTATTTAAATGTTTATAAAGAAAAAAAGGAAAAATACCAACAAGTAAAAAACCAAGGAAAACAATTATGGCCTAATCACAGATTGCAAAGAATCACTTCAAGAAATCACACACGAGCAACTTAAAAAATGACTCTCACACTTGTGTAAAAACCCTAAAGAAAAAAATTTTAATCACAGATTTTAAATGGAAAAAGCAAGATAAGGCTAAGATCAACTCTAAGCTACTGACTGTTAGGAAAGATATTCAAAAACCTAAGAGGTATAACTCTTGTCAAGGGAAAGGATGACTATCTTACCCTCAACAAAAACTATCCTACACAAGCACGCTACTGATAATCCAACAACAAGTGTGTGAACGCGAGCTGTACAGAGACAGAGGGCGTGTACATGTGTGCTGACCTTCTACAGGCCATGTGTACCTCTAAAACTCTGAAAAAAATAACAGACAATCCAAACTAGGAAGAGA
This sequence comes from Picea sitchensis, assembly GCA_010110895.2. Lineage (NCBI taxonomy): Eukaryota > Viridiplantae > Streptophyta > Pinopsida > Pinales > Pinaceae > Picea > Picea sitchensis. The sequence goes on along the minus strand of SNQJ01S0072978.1, from coordinate 29,066 downwards.
CCACTGATATTGAGAACCAGGATCTCCTAAAGGCTTGGACACTCTCTTTAACAAAAAAAGAAAATAATGTGAGGAAAAAATTCGTAAAACAAACCAATCTGAGACAAGACTGCAAACAAACAAGACTTAGAAAGAATTCCATAAAACCCTTGAGAATGTCTGATTCTGACAGAGAAGAGGATGACTGCCTCAAAAATTTTCTGGAATCTACACGCTACTGCTACTTCTTTAGCTAGCATTTACACGCAGGTTGTAAGAGAGTAGGGCGCAGGTACACACGTGCAGACCTTATGCAGGCCATGTGTACCTCTATGGGTCTCAAAAAAAACATTCAAGCAAATAAAAAAGACAGCTGGTATGGAAAACTAGACTCTCTGCTAGTTCAGACTTTGCAGAAACTTCAAAAAACAGGCAAGAAAACTAGTCTTTTAAAACTACCCAAAAAGACTCCTAGGAACCCTAGAGACTTCCCCAGTACGGTCGCCAATTCTTTTGTGGTGGGAAATCCCCCTATAGACTAACAAATAGGGTTATATTATGCATGCATATATGACCAAAAGAAACCTACTTTCTACCTTTTTCCCCAGACCTAATCCCCATTTTTTTTCAGTGAATACATGGTTAGACCAACATACCTTGTTTCGGATGGTTGATGTCGATCCTTATTCATGCTTGTCCGCTTATTGGCAGCTCTCTTCCCAAGGCTGACCTACATACAAAACAAGCAACAAACTACACATGCATTTTACCTACAGGCTAATGGGTTAGAGATTCAAACATATATTTATTGAACTATGAAGAACTCATATAATGGGATGGGAAAAGCATTTCTTTATTATTAACTTTAATGAAGCAACTTACAATGTCGAGACTGGCCACTGTTCTGTGAATCCTGATCCTGGGCTCCTCTTCAAATGTCCTCCAACTTCTTTGTTTTGTATCTCTTCTTGCACAAGGATGGCTAAAGGGTTGGGGCAATAGGAATATGCAATTGGGTAGAGTTTCTTTACTCTTATTCTCCTCCTCCAAATAAGACCCTTAACCATTCTTTTATAGGCTAGAAGAAGCTAGGTATCTGGGTGAACCATCGGTCGTGCATGGCTGGAAGATTCAGTTAACTCACCCAAAGTTGTGTGTTCCGTCGGCAAATTTCCTTTTTTCGTGCTTCTGAAGGTCCATGTGGGTTGTAGTGGGCCAGCTAGCATGGACACTATAGATCCATGTAGGCTGTAGTGGGTCAGCTAGTGTGGAATTTAAAAAATGGAGTTTTTAGAAGAGTTGTTTAGTAGTGTTTTGGCAAAGAAGGAATCTCAGATGGCTTGATGCCAGGTAATCATTTATGGTGCAAATTAGGGTTATAACACTATGGCTACCAATTCCAAATCATGAGTAGAATAGATCCCTTCATGCTCCTTTATTTTCCTTGATTCATAACATACCACATGTCCATTATGACTAAGAACTCCCCCAATTCCCTCTTTACATTCATCAGTGCATACAATGAAGTCTTCATTTTGGATCAATGATCCTTAATATTGGAGCACTCGTCAATAAATGATTCAAGTGTTGGAAACTCCTTTCACAATCTGATGTCCACTGAAACTTCACACCCTTCTTCTACAAGGAAGTGATTGGGTGTGCAATCTTTGAGAATCCTTTGATAAATATCCTATAGTAACCTGCAAGGCCCATGAATGATCTCACCTTTGAGACATTCCTTGGTGTTGTTCATCCTTCAATGGCCTTTATCTTTTCTAGATCCACTATTATACCTTCCTCTGAAATGATATGGCCCAAATAATGAATTTTCTTCTGGTAGAATGAGCACTTTCTCAATTTGGCATACAACAAATGCTCCCTCAATACTTGTAATACCATCCTCAAGTGTTTCTCGTGCTCTTATTCATACTTAGAATATATAATAATGTCATCTAAGAAAACAATGACAAACTTATCTAAGTAATCCCTAAAAATACCATTCATTAAACACATGAAGACAACTAGTGCATTTCATAACCCAAATGGCACCACTGTGAACTCATAATGGCCATACCTTGTTTTGAAGGTAGTCTTGTTGATGTCTTCTTCTTTAATTCTTACCTAATGATATCCTGACCACATATCAAAATTGGAGAATAGTTTTGCATCTTTTAGCTGATCAAAGAGGTCATCTATCTTTGGAAAAGGGTACTTGTTCTTCACAATTACCTTGTTCAACTGCTTGAAGTCAATGCAAAGTCTTAACATTCTATCCTTTTTTCTTCACAAATAATAGAGGGGCACCCCAAGTTGACACACTAGGGAATATGTACCCCTCCTTTAGAAGCTCTTCCAGTTGCATTTGAAATTCCTTCAATTATGGTGTACTCATCTTGTAAGAGGTCTTAGATATTGGAGATTCTCCAAGCATCAGATTAACGAAGAATCAATATCTCTCTTGGGTGGAAATCATGGTATTTATTTAAATGCATCTTAAAAATATTTTAGGACTGCATAATATTTAATATTTGGCACCTTATCTTTAGGTTTCTCTTCCATATGTGCTATAAATATTTGACACCCTTTGTTGTAACGTTTCTTCAATTGCAAGGATGAAACTTCTCTGATGGTTACTTCCCTAGGAATTCCCTGAATTGTCCTCAAGTTCCCTTCCTCATCCAAGTAGGTAAATACCTGATTATAAAAGTCTAGGACAACATGATGTTGTTCCATCCAATCTATACCAATTAGGAATTCATAGGAACATAAAGTTATGATGTTCAAATCTTCCCTGGTGCTCAGTCCATTCATGTCCATTGAACATGCCTTAACCATCTCATTAATTTTTCTTTTAGCTCCTATAGCTAGTTGTACCAACCAAGGTTTTCCAACCTTGCTTCTTGGCAATTCAAATATTTCCACCATATTAGGATCTAGATAACTATGACTAGCTCTTGAATCAAATAAAATAGAAATGGGTTGGTTATTAATCTTACCTTCCACTTCAAACATATGTTACTAAAAATCGGCTTTCTTGTTATCCATGGTTGCGTAGATATTGGGTATATTTATTCCCATGTACTCCACTGTATCAACTTGTTGTACATGGTGAACAATCCTCACTTTTTCACCTCTGCGAGGACAATCTCTGTACATATGATCTCCCACATAACCCCAACATTGAATAGGTGGTTTCCTTGGTACTTTCCCCAATGTCTCAGTCATTCTAGGTTCTTTAGAAGCCGACTGTCCCTGAGAATTATTTATGAAGAATGGTGGCTTAGTCCCCTTCTTCCTCTGTTCCATCTTTCTTTTCTTCTCATCTTCCCAAGATTTTTGGAAAGTCAGTCTTCCTTTATGTTGATCAGAAAGGAATTTATCCCTTATTATAGTTTCCTCTAGTGTCTTGGGATCATCATACTATATCTTATCACTAATAAATGACAACATCCCACTCAAATACCTCTTAAACTTTCTCATCCTTGATGAAAGGGACATATTTCAATAGTTCTGAAAACCTACTTTCATACTCATCCATCGTCATACTCCCAAGCTTGAATTGAAATAACTCTTTCATTTTCTTATCATAGTAATGTTTGGTCAAGTATTTCTTTTGAAAATACCTTTTGGATTCCCTCCAAGTAACCTTCTTCTCATCAATGTGTTGCACCTACACAAATTGGTCCCATCACATTGATGCTTTTCCTTTGAGCTGGTAAATAGAAATTCTACCTTATGTCTATGAAGAGTAATTATGCAATTGAAAATAATTCCTCATGCATAGCAACCATGTCTATGCATCCTCATCCTTCTTGTKCTCACCATCAAATGTAGGAGGATTGGTTTTTTTCATTTCTCCCTGTAGCTCATCCACCCCATACCTCTTCTTATGTTTCCTAACCAAGGATGGAATTGAACTACTATTTTCTCTCCTAGTTTAATTCCTTGGGGAGTGATGGTGATTCCTGCCAACACTTCTTGTTCTTTTCCTCTCATCATAAGACCTGTGACTCCCTAACCTGCTTGACTCCATCTCCTTAACCATCTTCTTCTCTATTCTATCCAAGCTCTGCATTAACTTGATGTTAAATCCCTCCTGCTTCTCCTTGGATTTCATAATCCTCTCATTATCATCTTTATAACTCTAGATGTCCTTTTGCAAAATTTTTATGGTCTCTACCAAGTTCATGATTTCTTCCTTACCTTCTCCATGTCCATTTGAATTTGTATCTTCATTACCCATATTGACATACATCCCTATTATCTCATCTTTGGGGATATAAGATCCCTATGCATATTCCATGATTCTAAACTCTATGTTGATTCTTTAATTATCTAAATGTTGTTAACTCTGCAAAATGTGCAGCCAACAAAATTTGTTAGGCTAAATAATTTAACAAATTCTTGAAATTATGTACAATTCTGTTCCAATAATGCATCATAATTATTTCTTCTGATTTCTTGTGAAATTAACTGCCCAAATCAATTTTATTTATGGATTCATCTATTCAATACCTTTCCAATTACTTCTCCCTTGCTCAATTCTGAGTCTTCAGCATAAAGTTATGGTCATTTGAAAATTGTCCATCAATTCCTTTTGTTCACACTTCAACTAGGTGCAAATCTGAGCTGCAAATATGCATTTTCACAACTAATCCATTAGATTTTTGGTAATATCCCAATTGTGTTTCTGCATAAACATATTCTGGACATTCTGGCCAATTTTCACCCCCATTTGAGCTCCAAGTTGCTAGATACAACCTACTGAAATTTCAGCCCAATTAATATTTTTGGCCTTGAATGATACAAGTGCTTTCTATGCTCTCTTGTGAATTTTATGTATCCAGATTTATGTTTTAACTCTTTGGTTGTCTTCTATGGATCAATATATTTCCATAGAGTGCTCCTGTGCCTCAATCTGATTCTGGAGCAAGAAGCTATCTTCCTCAGAAGTTAACCGGGTCTTAAAATTTACCCCTCCTTGTTTGGCCTGTAACTTTCTCATAAACGTTTCCTTTGACGAATGGTTTACATCGTTAGAAAAATATCCACAAGTTATTTGATTTGAGATTTTCTCTTGGTTTTTGAGTAGCTAAAAACATTGTTTAGGGCCTCAAAAATTCCCTGCAAAAAGATGACCTTCAAACAATAAAAAATGTAGCGAAAAATCACCGGTTTTCTACTATTCTAGACCACCAAATCGATTTCGTGCACACCAGTTCTAAAATATACACCCATATTTAGAATGCACAAGTTCTACACATGCAATGCCAAAATGTAGTGCATCCACCGTGCACCTATATCCAGTGTGCACAACTTTTCTATTGCGCACCAATATCTAGTGCGCACAACTTTTGTGTCACATACCTATATTTTGTGTGCATTGCAATCTCTACACCACACAACGCCAAGGATCAGTGTGATCACGCTGTGCACTAATACTCCCTACGAACCATCGATTCTACTTCCACATGACATGAATATTTATCACGCACACACTATGCACTAACATTACGGTGCACACCCACAATTCTATTTCCGCACTGCACAAATATTCAGCGTGCACACACTGCATACCAACATTGCACGCACACCAAATGTTTTTCTCTATGCTAGGTCAATGCCCAATGCACACTCCTTGTGCATCAATATTATGTGTGCACCACAAGATTTTCACTGTGCGATGCCAAATTTTAGTGTGCTCACCCGTGAACCCCCTTATAACCTGTGAACCCCTTATGCACGTGCCACCAATTTTGCACCACGTAGCACCAAATTTTAGTGCGCACACCCACACACTATTATTTTTGGTGCATCATCATCTCTGCATCATGCATCGCCAAATTTTAGTGCGCACACCCGTGCACCATTATTTTTCGTGCATCACCATATCTGTACCACGCAACGCCCAATTTTAGTGTGCACACCCATGCACCATTATTTTTTGTGCATCACCAACTTTGCATCACACAATGCCAAATTTTAGTGTGCACACCCATGCACCATTATTTCTCCATGTATCACCAGCCTTGCACCGCACAACACCAAATTTTAGTGTGCACACCCATGCATGATTATTCTTCCACGCTTAGCTGAGTTTTCCATATTTTGTTGTAGAAATTGGGGATTTTTCCCAATTTCGCCCAATTTGTCCTATGCACCATGGTCGCTCTAGAATATAAAAAATTGGGGCATCTATAGGCCTGAATTTTTCTCATTATAAATTGAAATTACTTTTTTTCAATTTCTGAGCTCGATTCTTCACATTTCCATTGAGATTTCTCTCAATTTTACTTCAATAATTTCATCAAAGAAGCTGCAAACATACTCCTGAAATTAATTCTCTTTGAAATTCCACTTCAACATTATTCTAACTCGGCCCATCCAGGATCAATGTTGAAAAATGGGCTCTAATACCACATTGTATCATCCCCAACCACCGAATGGGCCATGCCGCTTAAAATTTAAAACTCTGATACCATTTTAATTTATAAAAATACTTTGCAAATGCACATATTCATACAAAATATTAATACAAATATACATGCAGCTTACACAGGAAAAACCCATGAAAATAATTGAATAAATATTAACACAACACAAGAATTAACACACATTTGACAATTATCTTTGATAAAAGAACACCAACTACGTGCAAACCTTCCACATTCCTCCCAGCCTTAGACCACACTGCTAATAATCTCTCAGTGGTGGGTCACCCCCAAGCTAGGGATAAAACTCCACCTGAGTAAAGGATTACTAGCCATGCTAAGGTATCTCAGACAATAGGAAACTTAGTCATAGCCGCAAACTCAAACTAATAGCCTATAGTCCCTCATTCCCCGCATGCCTATCCCACCACAGGAAGTGTGCCCCTTCTCTTCTCAACAATCCCTTGACTGCCCCACTTCCTTTTTAGGGCTTCAGGAACAGGCTGGACATGAAGTCTTAAAGACCTATAGTTACACTTTGACACCCTGGGAAAACAATTCCCAACAATTCTCTGACCTGGAGAGAATGCCCACAGGCTTGACAATCCGCATCTTCAATATCCTATGGACCTGACAACCCACTTCTTTATTCCAGCTACCAAGCTAACCATGATATAGGTACATGTGACAGTAACAACAAGGTACAGATGACAGTTGAGTGAGTGAGGGAAAAATGATGATAGAAAGATAGGAAAATGAATTAAGTCCAAACTATATGTATGCATGTTCCCAACTTGACACTTTTCACGTTGAGAACTACCTTGGGCCCACTTGACCCCCACTTGTCCCCATCCTTAGAACTTAGGACAAAACAAATATCCCTACCTTATACTTTAAGGAATATAAATATAATATTCCTTTGGGTTTAAGCCCCCATAACTTAACCCCTTATCCTCAATCTTTTTCCCCATTTCCCTATCTAGTGTAGTTTAGCCCCCCATAGTTTTTTACATGGTTGGTCTGCTGCAATGACGTGTTTTCATTAATATTTCTGTGTGATTACATTTATAATATAGGTGTACTATGCTTTTTTCATCCAAGCTCACCAGCCTCAAAACACAAACATATATACAAAGGCTCTTTGGCCTCAATATCGTGCACTTAAGTCAATGTGCATGGAACTTAGGATGGTGCACACCCTTCCTTTAGTGTGTAGTCCTCGCACACTTACAAGGTGCACGATACATTATTAAATGTGCACACTTATTTGGTATGAGATTCCCACGCACTAACTCAATGCACGCATAACTAAACCAAAGACCTTGTACCATCATCTTACCAGCTTATATGTATAATTACATTTACATTTACAATCACTACCCACGACTTACTAGCCTATATGTTCATTTAGATTTATATACACAATTGGGCTTCAACCTAGCTATATTACATATACGCCCAAGTGTGTCACCTTGGGGTGCTCCAATATTATTTTTGAAGAAGAAGGATGGTACATTGAGGCTTTGTATCAAATTCAAGAATTTGAACAAAGTAACAATAAAGAACATATATCCTTTGCCAATGATAGATGACCTCTTTGACCAACTGAGGGGTACATAGACATTTTCAAAGATTTATCTCAGATCTGGATATCACCAAGTAAGAATTAAAGAATAATACATCAGCAAGACTACCTTCAAAATGAGGTATGGACATTACGAGTTCATAGTGGTGCCATTTGGGTTGTCAAATGCACCAACTGTCTTCATGTGTTTGATGAATGGAGTTTTCATAAATTACTTGGATAAGTTTGTCATTGTATTTTTGGATGGCATATTTATTTACTCAAAGTCTGAAGAAGAGCACGAGAAACACTTAAGGATGGTGCTACAAGTATTGAAGGAACATCAAATGTATGCAAAGTTGAGCAAGTGCTCATTTTACTAGCGAAAGATTCATTAGTTGGGTAATATCATTTCCAAGGAAGGAATAATTCTGGATCCATAAAAGATAAAGGCCATTGAAGAATGGCCAACACCAAGAAATGTTGCAGAGGTGAGGTCTTTCATGGGACTTGTAGGTTACTACAAAATATTTATTGAAGGCTTCTCAAAAAATGCACACCCAAGTACATCCTTGCAAAAGAAAGGTGTGTGATTTAAGTGGACTATGAATTGTGAAAGGAGTTTCCAACACTTGAAAAGTTTGTTGACCAGTGCACCAACAATAAGGATTGCTAATCCGATTGAAGACTTCATTGTGTGAACAAATGCATGGAAGGAAGGGATTGATGGAGTCCTTAGTCAAAATGGGCATGTGGTGTGCTACGAATCAAGAAAGGTAAAAGAGCATGAAAGGCTCTATGCTACTCATGACTTGGAATTGGAAACCATAGTACATGCCTTGAAGTGGTGGTAGCACTATCTCATGGGTAAAAGGTTTGAGCTGAGAACAGACCATAGTGGTTTGAAATATTTGTTTGCACAACCAATTTTAAATGCTAGACATAGCAGATGGTTAGAATTCCTCAATTAATATGACTTTGATGTAAAGCATATCAGAGGAAAAAAGAAAAATGTGGTTGACGCACTTAGCAAGAGGGTGCATGAAATTCATTCTACAGCCATTAGCATGTACACATCATATTTGAGTGATATAAATTTAGAGGTTTCCAAATCATATTAGCACTATGTGGATATAAAGATGAATTTACAACAAGGTATGCCACAACAGAAATTGAAAGGTTATGAGATAAAAGAGGATGGAATCCTCATGTATAGGTGCAGATTTTATGTGCCAAATGTTCAAGAGTTGAAAAATCTGTTATTGTCAGACATCTAGGCTAGGCTACCAAAAGACAATAGTAGCGGTCAAAAAGAAATACTTTTGGCCAGGCATGGGAAATGAAGTTGTTGATTTTATTGCTAGATATATTGAATGTCAAAAGGTCAAGGCTGAGCACAGACATCCAGCTGGTTTGCTACAACCTTTGGCCATTCCTAAGTGAAAATGGGAAGTTATAGCCATGGATTTCATTACTAAGCTTCTTAAGATTTCTAAGCAACATGATTCTATTATGGTAGTGGTGGACAAGCTTACTAATGTTGTCCATTTTATTCCAATCAAGTCAGTGCACAAGGAAACCAACATTATTGATATATACATGAGATAAATTGCTAAGTTGCATGGTGTACCTAAGAAAATTGTGTATGACAAAGATTCCAAGTTCTCATTGAATTTTGGAAAGGATTTGGGACAAATTTGAACTTTAGCACAACATATCACCTTGAGACAGATGGAAAAAAAGAGAGGGTAAATTGGGTGATTGAAGCTATGCTCAGAATGTATGTGATGGATAAACCATAAAAATGGGAAGACTACCTACACTTGGTAGATTTTGCTAACAACAATGGGTATCAAACATATTTAAAGATGAGTCCATTTGAGACACTTTATGGAAGAAAGTGCAACACACCAGTGAGTTGGGACAACCCAGCAGACTACGTAGTGGCTGGGCCAGACCTACTTCGGGAAATGGAAGAGAATATGGTGAATAAAAGGCATAATTTAAAGGTTTCCCAAGATAGGTAGAAATGTTGTGCAAATAATTGAAGAATCCACAAAGAGTTTAAAGAGGGTGACCATGTGTTCTTGAAAGTAAAAGAAAGATGTAGTTCCTTTAAGTTGGGAAATTTTTCTAAGTTGGTAGCGCACTACTGTGGGCCATTTGAAATCCTAGAGAGGATTGGTCCTATCGCATATATGCTTACATTTCCTGCATCCTTGTGTGTTCATAATGTTTTCCATTTATCATTTCTTAAGAGGTACGTACCTAATGTTAATCATATTATTGATTCGAATGTGATCCAGGTGGAGCCAGAAGGCGACTTTTGAGTGCAACTAGTTTGCATATTGGATTGGAAAATCAAACAGCTCTGGACTCAAGTCATGGAGCTAGTAAATGTCCCATGGCACTAGTACGGTCTTGAGAATGAAACTTGGGAGTGTGAGGATGTTATGCAGGTAGAGTATCCACATCTTTTTGAATACTGTTGAAATGTTGTATGTACATGTGTATATAATGCACTAAGGAAAATGCATAAATAAGGGGGAAGGGAATGTAATGTCCATAATCCAAACCTCATTTGTAATTGCACATATAGGCTGGTGAGCCATTGGTACCAATTGTAAATGTAAATGTACATATAGGCTCGTGAGCTGTTGGCCCCATGTTTTAGTTTTGTGTGCAAGGATTTTTTTCTAATTAAAGGGGTGCACACATTCCATAATGTTGCACATACCTGGGTAAGTGTGTGTGGATGAGGCATCAAAGGAAGGATGCACACATTCTATGGTGTCGCCTACCCCTGAGTAAGTGTGTGAGGATCACCGATATTTATATATATATATATATATATATATATATATATATATATGAGGCTGGAGGGCATGTGTACGTAGTTATTGGGCTGGTGATTCGGGATGCAAATAGGCTAGTGTGCCTATCCTTGTAAAATGTAATCGCACTTGAATATTAATAATATAACATTATTGCATGCAGAAAGATTAGACGAAAAGACACTAGGGGCTAAACTCCACCAAAAAAAGGGAAAAGGGGGAAATATTTTATTAATATTTCCGAAAAGTGTAATTTATGGATATTCATTTATCCTAAGTGACTGAGGGATGGGAACGAGTAACCAAGTGGATAAATCTATTTCTGAAGGTGACAAGTTTCCAATTTAATGCATGCAATATATATTGATGGCCTTAGTGTATTTCAGGGGGATAATTCATTTTTCATCTTCTGGGGGAATTACTTATTCATTTTTCATTCCTAGATCATTCAGATGAACTCTCCTCTGGAAGAATGAGAATGAACTATCATTGTATAACCCCATGCTTGGGAAAAACATGTTTTGTTTTCGAAAAGGCGGGTTTTCATGCCCGTGAGCATTCTCTCCAGGTGAGATATTTACTATCGAAGAGGTTGTTTTTAAGGCCCGTGAGCATTCTCTCTAGGTGAGATATTATTTGTCAAAGAGGTGGGTAGTCAGGCCCGTGATCATTCTCTCTAGGTGAGATATTTGTTGGGAATTGTTCCATCGTGCGTTGGGCATTAGTTGTAGGGCTCTGAGACTTCTTTTCCGACCTATTGTTGAAGCCATGGAAGGGAAGTGGGGAAATTGAATGACTATTGAGCAGAGAAGGGGCATACTTCCTCGGGTGGGTTAGGCATGTGGGGAATGGGAGACTATAGACTATTTTGCAGCACTAGGCACCTTGGACTGAGAAATTCCACTGTTTATTAGACCTTAGCCTGACATTAGGAACCCTTTTTCCCTGGTGGAGTTTAATCCCCGGCTCGAGGGTGACTTGTTGTTGAAATATTATGAGCAACAAAGTCTATGGATGGGAGGAATGTCTGAGTTCTACGCGCAGTTGGTGACTTTTCATAAGAGAAAAGTGTCCTTTATGTGCTTTTCTCATTGATTGTGTGCTTAATTATCTATGCCTGATATACATTTAATTCTTGTATGATGTTTCATATAATTAATTGTTGTTACTGTGTATAATGTTGTTATACATGTAAGTGTGATGTTATTATTCAGTATATGTAGTTGCATATGTTGAGTAAGTTAGTTATTAATTATTCATGTTAGTTAACCTATAATAATGGTTATAAGTAGTCGAGGCGATATTAGAATGGCTACGCACGTAGGAAAATATTGTGTGCACATGAGAGGCTAGATTTGCTTGTGCGCACAAGGAGAACAAAATGGCGTGTGGCACCAGATTGGTTGTGTGCATTGTGGTAACCCTGTGTTTGGAGTGGTTACACACACAATAATGTTTGCATGCTCAACATTCTTGTGCATGAAGTTGTGTTGTGTTACTTCTGTTGTTATAAATAGTTTCAGAAGAAGGACATTGGAGTGGTACGACCCAGCTTGGGGTCGTGCACAATACCTCAAGTTTATCTATGCAGGTTATTATTGTAATGTAGAATCTGTGGACTAGTTTTTTGAGTGGTGTTTCTCAGCAGTAAGATGGGTATGTTACAAATTGGTATCTGATAATTCAGTTGAGATTTTGGTAGCATGGCCCAACTTGGGAGGTTGGGGACGTTACAGTTTAATATCATAGCTTAGTTAGTTTTAAGTAGCATAGCCTAGCTGGGCAGCTAGGGATGTGACATGGGAGATGAAACATCAAAAGGTTTGTGGGCCTCGATGGGGGTAGTAGATACGTCAATTTCCGGAGGGTGTAAATTTTTCATATGATCTCCATTTGGGGTGCACACTAGCTCATTAGAAAGGTCTATTCGAGAAGTACAAATTCCAATCGGGATCAAGCGAGAGATAATGACTATCGGTTGGGCTCTATAACGTAAAACAAATGTCCTTTAGGGATTCAAAACAACCCTAGAATTTTAGGACCCGAAAAATGGTTCTTGATTGGTCTCTGCAATGTAAAAAAAAATCGTTTAGGGCCTCAAAATGACCTCGAATGTTTAGGACCCGAAAAATCATAGAAAATTGCCAAGGTGGAAAATTGTGTTTTGAGCTAGTGGAATAAGTGGGTGGCCACCGATATCCACCTGTATCACAAAGAGATAATTTTAATATTCCATATTAGGGTTGATCACTTCCTTATAATATCAAAATTTTCTTTTAATTTTCTTGTAATAGTATTTTCAATATTATCCTTATTTTGCAATATGATCTCTTCATTTATTCCCCAATGGTTTAACTGAGACCGGGAATCCTTCTTCCATCCCCACTCATGCTGAAGGTGGTTTTGGCTAGAGTTTGAAGAAATTTTAGGAAGCCTCTTGTCTTCCATATTGTTTAACTTGTTCTTATACATTATGTATATGGTCATACCCATGCTCTCAATGGGGGAAAGTCTCACTTCTATGAGGACGATATGATAGGGTGTATTTCCTTTAATTTTGAGATTGAAGGTTATAAAATTCTTTTGGATCTACTCCATATTTCTCCTCATCTCTCTAGATATACTGCATCTTGAAACCTCACATCCGTATAAAATAACCAGATTCACAAGAGTCTTAAAGAGGAGTTTTATTTTTTATCCCATATGCAAAGATCAATTAATTTACACTTGTTTTCAATCCCATAATAAGATTTTCACCCTCTATTATCATTTTCTCAATGTTGTAATTCCAATTGATCTTGTGATGAATATTTATTTCGAAATACTTGTATGAAGGGACTCTCGCCAAATTGTTGTTGTCATATATGAAAGTATCGTGGGTGGTCCTTTTGGATTTAACTATCACGACTTTCGTTTTGTCTGTATTAACAGTCATACTCATATTGGAGTATAAATATTGGATTATTCTTAGATGCTTTTCAAGATCAGATGGAATCATTGCCATAAGAACAATATCATCAGCATAAAGAAGAAGAATGATGACTATACTAGCGAGAGTTGGGCTGACACACCCTGATCCTTTCAAACACTCTTCTAATTTGTCAATGTATATGTCAAAAAGGGTAGGGGACAATGGACAACTTTGTTTGACTCCGCTATTGTAGTTAATTTCTTCCAGCCAACCCTTAGTGTTCCTATACTTGGCAATAATGTTCTCATACAACCTTGTCGCAACATCCCTCGACTCCAAAGGATCCTTTATCTCTTCCAACCTATTCCAAAGGTTTGTCCTGGGTAGTATGTCAAAATCTTTTTCAAAGTCAACAAAACAACAGAGGAGATATGTTTTATTATTGATGCAATCCTTCGCAATGATCCTAAGAGTAACATGTGGTCCGCAATTGAATGATATCTCCTAAACCTAGCTTGGCCTTTAGCTCCTTTTCCATGGCTTTCTAGTCATAAGCTAATCGTCTTTTCCAAAATAATAGGCTACTCATAATGGTCCTATAATTAGAGTGAATGTTTTTGTCCCCAATTTAAAAATAGGTACAATGAGGCTTTTCTTTTGGGGTTTAGGAAGGCCCTACTTCACTAATAAATTGAAGAGCTTGTGTATGTGAGGGATGAGGATACGCCATTCAATTTTATAGATTTCAACTTGGTACCTTCAATGTCGTTAGATTTCATATTTGTGAGTTGCTTAACCCCAAACTCTATGCCCTCCATAGAAAAGACCTCATCTCATCACTGAATGCATTTTTTTCGTGAAGTCGAAATCATTAACTAGATACCCTTCTACCCGACACCCCTTCATATGTGCTTGTTACGTTACAAACCCCTTAAATGTTTGAGGTAAAAACAAAAATCACTGATAAAACTTAGAAAGTAAATTCAATGTGATCGAATGGAATGAAATGATAAAGAAGCTTTTTGTCAATCAACTTTTAATTATTTATATCGTTTTATTAACCCCTTTTTCCAATATCGTTTTATTAACTTAATTTAATTTGTATGAATAAAGTAATTAGTTTAAAATGGATTTAAGATCGTGGATATTGGTATGTAGAAAGAGTTCCGTCATGAGTGATGTGAGATTAAAATATACTTTCTGTTTAGAGATTTTCGAGACAACGATTTCTATCTAGCAGATTTATTGATTTATGCAATGATGGATGATGATGTCGTCATGCTTCTTTTTCACTTCCTTATTCACTTTTCCTTTTTCACTTTTGACCGCTCACTTATTTTCTCTCATTCACACTCCCTTTCTCTCAACACTCTTCCCTTCCGTTTACCCTTTATAAATATTTACTTTAAAATAACTCCCTTTTTGAGTGGAAGACAAAATTCTTAGTACTTTAAAATAAAATAATTAGTTTACATGTAAAATGGTATCCACCGATCTTTGTGGATCTCTTGATGAGCATCGTCCCCAAGACTCGGTTTAATTGGAACCCAAGTTGAATGTCCCCACAACCTTTAGTGTTGAATGATACTCTTTTATTAACTAGCATACCCCCGAAAACGCTGAAAAAAAATACATTGTAAAAATAAATTACAAATTACATTGTTTTTTTTTTTTATATTAAGAGTCAAATAGTCTCACTAAAAAAATCCATTATATTCAAGAGGTATCATAAAACATTAAACCACTTTATAAAAAAAAAAAATTCATTTATAAAAAATTGTAATTTTTAATAAAATCATGTTCATAATAAGTGAAGTTTAAAAAATTAGAACATTAAAACTTATGAAAAAAACATAAATCATCTAATCTATCATCCTTATGAAAAAATCATAAATCGTATTACCCATAATCCATAGTCTAATCCATATACTTTCCCATTGTAAAAAAATTATATCATTCAGTCAAAACAAATTATTAGCAAGTCTGTATACATTTTGAATGGAAAGATTAAAAAAAAATGCTTTGTAAGGGTGTTTTTCTTGAATTGAAAGGATATCTTAAACATAATGGAAAGATCAAGATCTATTATGGTCAGAACTTTCTATTCACACAAAAGGAAGCTCAAAAGATGATCATAACTTTCTCTGTGTTGAAAATAACAATTTGGCATTAATTGTTCCAACTAAAACCCAAAATTTGGCAATGTACTGTAAAATTATGTCATAAAGGCAATCGAGAAAAAGCAAGTTGAAACTCTTTCCATTCAAAAACATCCTACTTGCAAAACTTCTTGGGAGGAATTTCACACATTAATCGAAATAAATTCATCAATGGTGTGAAAATGGAGAAAAGTATTGTAACAATCATGGCCGAGTGTTGCTGCTGAAAAAAGCATAGCTCACTCTCATAATTATTATATATGGAAAAAAAATATAATTTAGATCCTAGTGTTTGTGGTTGTAATAATTTTGCCAACCTAATAAAAAAATAAAACAACCCTTTTTCCAAAATGAAAATGTAATAGAATTTATAAAAAAATTCTTCAATACAGATTTATGAAACAATATAACATACTTTTCAGAAACTAACAATTATGCATGTACTATGTTAAATAATTTACACTAAAGCCATGTGTTTCACCTCCTATCATTACCTTCTTTCTGCCACTATTATATGTTAACATCTTGTCAACACTAAAGCCATGTGTTTCACCTCCTATCGTTACCTTATTTCTGCCACTATTATATGTTAACAGCTTGTCAAGAGAATGAAAGCTAGCATGCATGTATAAAACATTTGGTGGACAATTCTGAGACACGTAGATATAGAAGCACAATGACCTATAATAAACATCAATTCAACGAATACTCAAGACCAATACTTTAATATCTTTTGTTTAATAGAATTTCAATATTGTTACGTAATTCCGTAGGGCTAAAGAAACACAGAGAAATTGTGAAGGAGTTATCATGTCTCAAATGCTGAAGATATTGGCTCTTGGAACATGGATAGATGTTATTTCTTTTGGTGGGAAGCAATATGGAGGACCATGGCAAGGGCAATGCAATGTAGCAGTAGGTTATGTTTGTTTAAATCAAGGACAAGTAAATGTTGGTTGTAATCCAGGGTAGAAAATGGGATGCCAAGTAGGTGCAAGTACAACCTGGAGGCTGGAGTTGGAATGTTAGAAAATGCTTTAGTCCAATTCATTTCCCAGTGTATCATGAATGGCCAAGGAATCCAATCTTTGAATTGTAAATTTTTTTGTTTTGGTTCCATGAGCCCTACTTGGCATTTAGATAATTAGAACCTTGAATTGGGTGTAATGGTCGTACAACATAAAGATGTAGAGGCGACACAACCGCTTGGGATGATTTGGTAGAAGCCTTCAATATAAGGTTCAGGTATGAGCTACTAAACTCACCTGTAGATAGAGTAAAATCCTAGTTATTACAGTTTAAATAAAGTTTCTTTGCAAATAGTTAGAAGATCATCTCAAAGAAGTAAAGTTATATGCCAGATTCTCACATATTAATCTATCTTAAGATTTTAACAAGGAGAATTCCCAGCTGTGTAAGGTACACATATTAAAGCATATTAGTAGCTAAAATTTAAATATGTACATATATGTGTGCATCTTAGTGGCTAAAATTTGAATAAAATTTAAATATATACATATATGTGTGCATCTTAATGGCTAAAATTTGAATATATATACATATATGTGAGGTACACATATTAAAGCATCTTAGTAGATAAAATTTAAATATATACATATATGTGTGCAACTTAGTGGCTAAAATTTGAATAAAATTTAAATATATACATATATGTGTGCATCTTAGTGGCTAAAATTTGAATATATATATACATATATGGGTCTGTGTGGGTTTCTAAGAAAAAATATGAAGAGAGGGAGTGTGTATTACTTGTGTAGCAATGGCCCTAGAAAAATAGTAACTTGCAATAATAGGTCATCTAAACAATAAACAATAATGGGTAGAATTTACTCCAACCTATCACCATTGAATTATTCTTGGGAAGGAAGATGAAATTAATTACCATTCGATGAAGACAATCTTGCTTTACTGGACATCTCGTTGGTGACAAAATTGAAATCATATACATTGAGCATATCATTAATCATTCTGGAGAGGGCTGCAATGAAATCATCTCATCTCTCGAAGCATATCATTAATCATTCTTGAGATGTTAAAATGAAATCATCTCATATCTGAGTAGGTACCCCAGTCTTTTCAACAACCTCATCTCTTCGAGCATATCATTAATCGTTCTCAAGAGGGATGCAATGAAATCATCTCATATCTTAGTAGGTACCCCAATCTTTTCAACAACCACTTATTTAGTTTTTTCTTCAATCCGGCACACCATGTAGCGATTGACCTTCATCCTCTTCAACTCTTGCAACACATGTTTGCAATCATTCACAATTCTCTCACAATAACCGTTCCAAAAGAAGAAGTCTTTTGGATGGATGCCACTGAATCACCATGCAATTCAAGAAACACCCATTAATTGACTGATAACTCTTTGTAGAAAATAAAATCAATTAAAATCAATTGGGTCTTGATTACCATTCATAACGACATGGCTACAACTCTATAACTCCAAACCAAAC
>SNQJ01S0072978.1:0-10679 GCA_010110895.2 Picea sitchensis | reverse complement strand
ATATATATATATATATATATATATATATATATATATATATGATACACAAAGCAGAGTTGAAGAAGTGCTAGGAGGATATGCAAAAATAATTAATGATGAAATGGGAATTTGTGATAAGAATGTTCGCAGACTGACATAGAAGTATAATTGTAGGAACCTAACCATTCCTCTGCAAGCATTTTTGGCTAATGCCAGGGATTCGAATGCATTGCACATTGAATTTATGTCTTCCACTGGCCCACAACAGGCGGTTTCACATATGATACATGGAAGAGACTGGTTATTTAAACAACATGGTATTGAAAGTTTCCTCGAGATACAAGAAGAAGGAAGTAATCGAAACTCACAAATGGACGTGACTTGTGGCTCAATTCTCTATTCCATGGACTGGGACATATGTCCTCATATTCTGACAAGGGCTTGTGTGTTTGCGGGTCTATATCTTGACTGATAAGATTTTTTCCAAGGTGGGTATTCCAATAGTTCTTGACCTAGTTATCCATCCTTCCTGGCATAAGCCCAACGATCAAAGACCATACGTCCAACTATCAAAGACCACCTGCAAAATGATTATATTTTATGTACATCTAATATAAAAGACTATAGATATATCTGATAAGGCTTTCATCTTAAATCCCCTGAAGGTATAAGCTGATAAAACCCTACCTGTTTTCAGGAAGATGATGCAACATGAGTATTAAATCTTCTTCCTCGGGTAATATGTTTCCAAGAAGATGATGCAACCTGAGTATTAAATCTTCCTCCTTAGGCAATATGTGCTCGTGCTCCAGGGTTTCATCAGAAAATAATGGCGGCAGTAGGAGGCAATATGAGGAGAGAGGATCCACTAGTTCATGCAAATCCCCTTCTTGAATCTTCGATATTGCCATGTTAGCAAGGTTGATTTCCCTTGTATTCCAATTTACATCTACCACTACTTTGGCAGAGATGATCTCCACCAAAACCACCCCGAAGCTGTAGACATCAGATTTCTCTGTCAACTGATAGTACTGATGGTACTCTGGGTTAACATATCTTGGTGTTCCTTGTCGAGTAGTAGTGACATGTGAGGCATTTACAGGCATATGCTTGCAAAGACCAAAATCTGCCACTTTGACATTGAAATTATCATCCAAGGGAATATTATAGGTTTTCACATCTCTGTGGAATATAGGTGGATCAATGTTGTGAAGGAAAGACAAAGCCTTTGTAGTTTGTATAGAAATGTTTAAATGAGTGTCCCACAACAATCCCTGGGGATTTTTGTGATCGCCATGGAAATGATCGGCCAAGGTCCCATTTGGAACAAATTCGTATACAAGCAGCAGCTCTGGACTGTCTACAGAGGTACAACCATAAATACGTACTACTCATGGGTGATTCAAGGTCAAAAATATCACCACCTTGTTGATGAACTATCCAACTCTCCTAGAGTTATCCTGATAAAGTCTCTTTGATGCCACTATTTGTCCGTCCCGAAGTTCTCCTAGATAGACCACCCCAAACTCTCCATCCCCAGGTTCATTCTCCTCATGGAAGCAATTTGTAGCCATTCAAAGTTCTTCTTATGAGAATATTGACAAATTGCCTATCTTGAGCCTAGGCACACACACTTCAATGTCCCTCACAAGACCCTGGCTAGGGGAAGGCTTTCTCTTTTGGACACAATACGTTAAGAATAGTGCTAGTGCTATTGTTGTTAGCGCAACTCCTCCAATGGAACAACCTACAGTAGAATGAATATATTGATATCCATGTAATCACACTGAGGTTAAAGAAGAGATTTATGTAATAAATAGAGGAATAAATAATTAATTACCTACTACAATGGCAGTCTTGTTTTTTCAACCTGTAACACTGAATAACAACTATTATGAGTAAAAGAAACAATCCACTATTTTTGGCATACTTGGCGCAATCGAGAAGGAAAATACATGCCTATACATCGGTTGAGTCATCGAGTTTTATGTCCATGGAAGTGACGCCATCAACGAAGGCACCCTGAGAGCAAGGGACTGGAACGCCATTACAGATCCATCTTTGTAAAACCTTACAATGCCACCTGCAGGAACAAGGCTGTAGCATATCGGTGAAGGCAATAACTAGCACTGAGGTGGTGGAGCAAGAAACACAAGGCTGTAGTGTATCAGTAAAGGAAACAACCAGAACTAAGGTGGTGGAGCAGGAAAAACATGTGGCAGGTTGCCAATGGATATGGACAGATGACAAAAATTCGAGAGTGAACTCCCCCTAAAAGAACGCCTTCGATGTAGCAAATCTACCATATTTATTCATATTCTTTTCTTTACGAATCTCACACATTTATTAATTTGATGCAATGACAGATGATGATGTCATGTTGTTTTTTCGCTTTTCACTCAACACAAGATTCATCCCATCCTTACTATATTCTTTCCATTTATAAATACTTACTTGTGAGAGCTCCATACTCACTGCAAATCTCCTCTACTCTGCTCCCTCTTCAGAAACGTTGTGTTTTTATCCTCTTCTAATTCTCGTTTCCATGTCATCTCTTTGTTTTTTGTTTCTCCTCCTCATTTTTTCCTTCACCCTGTAATATACCAGTGATAAAAAGTATGCAGAACAGAAATAAAATGCTAGAAATGGAAGAATAACAACAATATAACCAGAACAATCACCACAATAGCACTAAAATGATATAAGAATAACAACAAAAATAACACTTTGATTCTAAAAACAATGTTCACGAGCCTCTTTGAGGGGGAAACCTCCAGTTGAGAAGAGATCTATTACAATAATATCCAAGCTAGGGTTTTCATACCCTCGACTCCTATTTATACTAAATATGTCTATCAAAAGAAGTATCTAGAGGAAGATCCTTCTAGAAACAGAAGCTTCTATTAGGTCTTCTTACATTCAACTTATTCTATTTTGTCGCAAGGCCTTATTAATATTGACCTTTATTACATCCGAATATATTGTTCTACCTATGTATGAGTTAGGACCCTAACATGTCCTCCCCCTTAAAAAAAGCTTTGTCCTCAAGGTTAGAGATGTGGAAATTGTTGCAGAATGGTAGTTGGTTCCCAAGTGGCATTTGTTGGAGTTGTATCTTTCCACTAGACTAACACTTCCTTGATGGTTCGCTGATGTAGGCGACACTCACGCTAGTCCAAAACTTCTTGTGGTTGTATTCAAATGGATCCTTTTTCGACAAACTCGAGAAGGTTGGTTTGAATTTGGCACTTAGTTTCAATCACCTTCTTTAAGCATGAAACATGAAAAANGGATGTAGTTTTGAATGACTGGGCAAAGCTAATTGATAGGCTACTTGTCCCACACGCTTGAGAATGGTATAAGGACCATAAAATTTGGGTGCTAGCTTCTGACAATGCTAGGCCTTGAGGGAATTTTGTTTGTAAGGTTGTAGTCAAAGAAACACATGATCCCCTTCTGCAAATTGATGTTCAGAGCAACCTTGATCTGCTTGTTGCTTCATGCAATTCTGTTCCATGACCAAATTCTCTTTAAGGGTAAAAATAATAACCTCTCGAACTGTAAGTGTTTGGTCAACCGCCTGGACCTTCGAGACACCAGGAAAGTATGAGAGAACTGAAGGTGCCTTATTTCCATATACTGCTTCAAAAGGAGTCATGCGTGTAGCTGTATGGTATGAAGTGTTGTACCACCATTCAGCTAGGGGTAACCATTGAGCCCATTGATTTTTCTTTTCGGAGGAAAACACCTCAAATATGTTTCCAAACACTTGTTGACAACTTCTGTTTGACTATCAGTCTGGGGATGATAAGTTGTGCTGAGATGCAATTGGGTGCCTTGTAGCTTGAACAGTTCTTGCCAAAAATTGCTTGTGAAAGTTGGGTCGTGATCAAAAACAATAGAGTGTGGCATGCCATGAAACTTGAAGACTTGATCCATGAAAATTTGAGCCACCGTGGATGTTGTAAATAGGTGTTGAAGAGCGCAAAAATGAGCATACTTGGAAATGTGATCAACAACCACCATGATGACTAGTTTATTTCTCAATTTGGGTAAGCTGGTAATAAAATCCATAGAGATATCCTTCCAAATAGCAGGTGGAATCGGAATCAATTGTAGTGTGCCTGGAGATTTGAATGTTTCTCCCTTGTTGCATTGACACACATCACATTCAATGATAAAATTACGAATGTCATGTTTCATACCATCCCAGAAAAAAGAACGTTTGACCTTGTCATAGGTTTTGGTGAACCCAGAGTTCCCTGCTGTGGGTGTAGCATGAAGCTCAGAAAGTACCGTGGATTTAAGCTTTGATTGTTTAATTAAATACAAATGGACTTTGTATCGGAGCTCATCATGGAGCCAAGAGTACCCTGGGGAAGCTGGAGCATTGGATTGCAATTGTTGGATCAGATGCGAACTTTTGGGATCTTGTAGCCATTCTTGGTGAACAACTTGGAGCCAATCTAGTACAATGAAGGAAAGAGAAAAAATGGATCCTTCATCTTCATATTTTTGGTAAAGTGCATCCGCAACCACATTGTCTTTGTCTTTTTTGTAAATGATATCATAATCATATCCAAAGAGCTTAGTCACCTATTTTTGTTGCTCCAGGGAGGAAATGCGTTGTTCCATAAAATACTTGAGGCTTTGATGGTCTGTCTTAATTTGGAAACATTGCCCCAATAGATAAGGGCGCCGCAGATAAATAACATGCATAATAGCCAACATTTCCTTTTCGTAGATTGATTTGCCCAAGTTTCTTTCAGATAGTTTCTTGTTGGTAAAGGCCAAAGCTTGACCCTCTTGCATAAGGACCTCACCAGTTCCTTTCCCTGAGGCATCACATTCCAACACAAAGGTCTTTCTAAAATGAGGAAGGGCCAGGACTGGAGTGGTGCACATGGCCATCTTCAAGGTTTGAAAAGCTTGAGCAGTGGCTGGAGTCCAAGTGAAAGAGTTCTTTTTTAGGAGACCAGTGAGAGGTGTTTCAATCTTTCCATAATTCTTAACAAACTTGCGATAATACCTTGTTAAGCCCATAAATCCATGCAAACTTTTGAGAGTCTTTGGGTGAGGCCAATCTTGCATAGCTTCAATATTTTTTTAATCCACCCTGACGCCATCCTTGCCAACTAGATGAACCAAGTATTCTACTTCTGAGGCACCAAAAGCACATTTAGACTGTTTCAGGAAAAGTTGGTGCTGAGAGAGTAGATGGATAACTCGATCCACATGAGCAAGATGGCCTGTCCAGGTTTTTCTATAGATGAGCATATCATCAAAGAAAACTAAGACAAAATGATGGAAAACATGATTCATGAGGCTTTGGAAGGTGGAGGGGGAATTACACAAGACAAAGGGCATGACCAAAAACTCATAATGGCCCTCATGAGTTCTAAAGGCAGTCTTGGGAATGTCTGCCTCTTTCATACGTATCTGGTGGTAGCCCGAATGAATATCAAGTTTAGTAAAGAATTGGGCGCCACTCAATTCATCCAGGAGGTCATCAATCATAGGAATGGGAAATTTGTCTTTAATGGTAAGTTTTTTGAGGGCACGGAAGTCATGACACATTCGCTAAGAACCTTCTTTCTTCAGGACCATGACCATAAGAGAAGAGTAGGGGCTCATACTAGGGCGGATAACGCTTGCATTAAGGAGTTCCTGTACCATTTTCTCAATTTCGTTTTTATGGGAAAATGGGTGATGATACAGACGAATATTGGGAGGAAGGATTCCGGGTACAAGTGGAATGGAATGATCATGAACACCACGGGAAGGAGGGATTCTTTGGAGAGTGGAAAATACCACTTGATGTTTAGAAAGGATGGCTTGGAGGTCTTGCGGCACGGAGGGTGTCTCTATTGCTTATATGGCATGGAGTTGGGAAATAACATTAGAATGACCTTTTTTGAGCAGCTTTTCCATGCGATGCAAACTAATGATCTCAGGTGAACCGACAGTGATTCCTTGGAACTTATATCAGTGGCCCTCCTGGTCGAATTGCATGGTTAATTCCTTAAAATCCATGAGAATGGGACCCAAAGTCCTTAGCTAGTCTGTACCCAACACAATGTCACAACCACCCATGTTGATAGCAAACATATGAGATTTTAGGTGGTAGTCACCAATTTGGAGACAAACATTTTCACAACACCCTCCACATTTCAATGAACCACCATTGGCAATCATGATTTGGAAATTATTGACGGCATGGATGTATCAATGAGTTTTTTGGGCAATGCAGCGATGAATAAAATTATGGGTGCTTCCACTATCAACCAAAATGATCACCTTCTGATGCTTGATGTAACTAATTATCTTGAGGGTTTAGGGAGCAGAGAAGCCAGTGAGAGCATTGAGGAGTTATGTCAATGGTTTCAGGTGACTCAGACATAAGGGGAGTTTCAACATCCTCTTCCAAAATATCCTCAGAGATGGCCATAAAAATATTTTGTTTCTTGCACTTATGGCTCGGGAAGTATTTTTCATCACAATTATAACAAAGGCCTTTGAGTTGGCATTCAACCATTTCATCCCTGCTCAATTTTTGAATCTTTAGTGGAGTGGAGGGAGTAGTTGGATTTACTGGTTTAGGGCGAGGGATATAGGAGGGTTTTTGGTTTTGAGAAGATACAACTTGTTGTGCTTCTTTAGCTCTTTTAGAAGCCTTTGCCCAACTCTGAGGTTGAGCCATGAGGACATGGGCCTGAATCTCATCCTTGAGGCCACTGATAAAACACTCTCGGAAAAAGGCATTAGACATGCCCTTTGTCCGAAAATCCAGGCACTCAAAGGCAGCTAGAAAGTTTTCCATTTTTCTTGATTGTTTCAACTTTGTCAAACAGCCCAAATGTTTGGTTTCAGTGTCAAAGTGTTCATAAAGCTCTACCACAAAGTGTGTCCAAGCATTATACCCTTGACAGGAAGTTTTTCTCCATTGCCACCATTACCAATGTTCTTGATCTAGATGGAGAACACCATACCGTAGTTTGGCCAAGTCATTTGTAATTCCGTATAAAGAGAAATAATGTTCCATTTGGGTTACCTAACCAATGGGGTCCGAGCCATCAAATTTGGTCACATCCACCCATGGAAGGCGTAGGTCACGTTGAAAGTGATGGTGCTGAAAGTTATGGGAATGAGAGGAATGTTCACCTTCAGTATGTGGAAGTGAGTCATAGGAAGGGTTATCTGTAGGGATATGAAGCTTGGTGCAAATTGACGAAAAAGACAGATTCAAGCTGGGTGGTCAGGTCTTGTTTGATTTCCTCCATTGAGGACTGTATGGTTGTATTGATGGCAGAAACATTGGCACTGAGTTATTTCACTTATTGTTGGGTCTCGGTGAGACTAGATTGCAAGGTATTGAAGTGAGCTTCCAAGTCTTGGCTATGGGTATGGTCCATGAGGACGAGGGAACCGAAAAGGGGCGAGTGGAGTCAAAAATTTTGTTGAAAAATGATATGTATGAATGTGACAAGGGTGAAGAGATGAATCCAATGGAATAGGTCTCAAATAATGGTGAAGAATACTATAGTGATGAAATGCCCAAATTCGTAACCAGGAATAAATGTGTAGTTATTTGGAAAATCGAACACAGTTGCACGGCAATAGATCTTGTCTGTTTTAATTTGTTTATGTTTCTGTCCCCAAGGGTTAGATATTCAAGGGTTATACAAAAAAGGGTTTTCCTTATGCTATAGCTCTCTGATATATGTGCGGGGTCCAACAGTAGTACTCGGCCCAATATCTCAGGGCACTAACTAAGGAGGATAGACTGTACCCTTAGTCATACTACCCGACTACCCAAGTACCAGAGAGTATCTTCCCGAGTGTTTTTCTCGATGGCACTATAGCAATCAGGTGACCAATCGATTTATCTAAATAGGGCTTTAGGTAATCTAGGCCAATCCATACATAGGTGTTGTCTGATGCGCTACCACTCGAAGGGGTACCAATAGGGGTTACAAGGGTGGCCAACATATGTGCGCTTAAGTACCAGTTGTATTTCCTGCATGTATGAAACCCTCAACCATAGGTTTATGCACGTAATGCTAGANTTAGGTAATCTAGGCCGATCCGTACACAAGTGTTGTCTGATGTGCTACCACTCGAAGGGGTACCAATAGGGGTTACAAGGGTGGCCAACAAATGTGCGCTTAAGTACCAATTGTATTTCCTGCATGTATGAATCCTTCAACCACAGGTTTATGCGCGTAATGACAGATCTCTGTGGCTTAAAGACGTCAGAATACGTTTCTACCCTGAAAAAAAATTTAACCCACACTTTCTGCCGAGGAAAGTGTTCTGATACCACTTGTAATATACCAGTTATAAAAAGTATGCAGAACAAAAATAAAATGCTAGAAATGGAAGAATAATAACAATATAACCAGAACAATCACTACAATAGCACTGAAATGATATAAGAATAACAACATAAATAACACTTTGTTTTTGAAATCAATGTTCACGGGCCTCTTCGAGGGGGCAACCTCCAGTTGAGAAGAGCTCTATTACAATAATATCCAAGCTAGGGTTCTCATACCCTCGACTCCTATTTATACTAAATATGTCTATCAAAATAAGCATCTAGAGGAAGATCCNACATTCGACTTATTCTATTTTATTGCAAGGCCTTATTAATATTGACCTTTATTACATCTAAATATATTGTTCTACCTATGTGCGGGTTAGGACCCTAACACACCCCTACCCACTCATTTAACAATGATCATCTATCCCTGCTAGCATTCAAGAACCTCATTACCAATGATCCACGTCATTCCATGACAGATGAAGATGCACCTGTCGCTATTGACAGACATTGAAGGATGTGGGAAAATTTCTCCATCATTTCGTCCCTCTGTCACACTAGAGATAGCTCAAGCAACAGGTTAATAGAATCTTTTGCTCCATCATTTTTATTTTTTGTCTCCATAGAGGGTTTCTTGGGTGTACGAGAGTGATTTTCCTCAAGAGAGACAAGCTTGAGACCCAACTTGCTATACTAAGACCTTGTCTGGGACATGCACTGAAAAACAATCAAGAGCAACTTGTTCTTATACCACTGATCCAGATTATTTTCAGAATGAAATGAAAGAAGATATATTACAATGAAATACACATAAAAATTTCCAGAAACAGAGAAATACAACAATACATTATTTCTATTAATGAAAGAAATGTACATAGATTGTAAAAATACAGAGTGCAAGACTCGTTAGAATGGTGGAAACTTTATCTTTGAGAAGGGATGTGACGACTACAGTCATTCACAAGAATATCATTACAATGAGGCTCTAAAGGCCATTTTATGATAAACATGAGTGTGAAAACCCTATACATCCAAAAACCTAACCCTAGGAGATGAAGCGCCAAAAGTCATGTGGGCCTCGTTGGGGTAAGTTAGTACATTAACTTCCCGGGGTTGTAACTTTTGCATACAATCTTTGTTTTAGGTGATTTATAGCTCATTGGAAAGGTATTTTCAAGAACTATACATTACGTCATCAATATTTGACTCTATCTACAGTTTGACTATGGAAAGACAAGAAAACAATGTTTAGAGCCCCAAAACGGCCTTGGAAGTACAGAAAGATGTACTGACATGAAAACTTCCAAAATAAGCCAGTTGGAATAGGTGGGCAACCACCAATATCCCACCTCAATTGGGATGTCTATTTTGTTTGAGGGAGCTCAAGTTGTCAAATAATGAATTGGAAGGAAATATTCCCAATCAACTTGACAGTTGCATAAATTTGATTTTCGTGTCGCTCTCCTTCAACAATCTGACCGAAAATATCTCGAGGGAGTTCAGTTCCCTCCCACATTTGTAAAAGATTTACTTGGGAGAGAATTACCTCACAGGTGCCATACCCTCTTCCTTGGGAAACCTTTCATTGTTGATTCATTTGACTTTGGAGTACAACAGTCTCACTAGTTCCATTCCAAGTCAACTCAGCAGTTGCAGAAATTTGACTATCCTCATTCTCGCAGCCAATTCTCTCCATGGTCATATCTCGCCTCAATTCGGACTTCTATTTTGTTTAAGGGAGCTCGACTTGTCAAATAATGAATTGGAAGGAAATATTCCCAATCAACTCGGCAGTTGCAGAAATTTGACTTACGTGGCACTCTTCTTCAACAATCTGACTGGAAATATCCCGAGGGAGTTCGGTTCCCTCGCACATTTGCAAAAGCTTTACTTGGGAGAGAATGACCTCACAGGTGCCATACCCTCTTCCTTGGGATACCTTTCATCATTGATTCATTTGACTTTGGAACAAAACAGTCTCACCGGTACCATTCCTTCATTTTTGTCAAATATGTTTAACTTGAAATTGCTTTATTTATGGGGAAATCAATTTAGTGGAAATATCCCAAATTTTATTGGAAATTGTTCTAACCTCATAGAACTCACTTTAAACAATAAAAAGTTGAGTGGGAGTGTGCCCATAGAGTTGGGTAAGTTATCCCTCCTTGAAATACTTTCCTTGCATACTAATCAACTTGACAATGACAACACTACAACCATATTCTTTCTTGTAGCTCTTACCAATTGTTTGTTAGGATATTTAGACACTTAGGAGTTAGTTAAGATCTACTTGGTCTAATATGTCGTTAGGTAAAAGTGTGTTTCTTTAGTATGCATTAGTATGCATTTGTAGTTAGGCAATCTGACGGTCACGATA
>SNQJ01S0072977.1:8025-18585 GCA_010110895.2 Picea sitchensis | reverse complement strand
CCTGAAATTTGACCTATATAATTTAGGCTCACTACAAGCCAAAGATGTGGAAAAACAAATGTTGAGTTTGGTAAGGAACCCATGAAATGAAGTGACTACATATTCTCGTAAGAAACTCTTTGCTTTGCCCAAACTCTCCTCTAAAATTAATGAGCTCCACCGAAATGGAGAGTGTCCTACGCCTGGTTAAAAAATTATCAAATGAAATTGTTGTTCTAAAAACTAATTATGGAGACGATACCTCTAATCAAAGAACTTAGAAACCTTATTACAAAAAAACCATTACTTCTTCAAAGCCGCCCGAAACTACCAAATTTAATTTGAATATTGAGCATGTAGCTATGGACGATTATTGCAATTATCATCATGATAAGCATTATGAAAATGCATGTCCAAAATGGTTGCATTCTACGACATTGGTGGTAAATCAATTTTTGGTTCAGTAATAATGGGTTGAGGTATCAATTCATGAGGTTGAAGATAATGAGGTTGAACTTGAAGAACAAGAGGCTAAAGGAGAAACCATGTTCTTAAATTCCATATCACTAGATATGGAATATGATGAAGAGAAGATAGTAGAATAGATACATGCGACCCAAATGGTACAAAGGGATCACAACCTAAGGAGTAAGGGGCCTATCAACTCTGATCCTTCTACATAACAACCTACTCTTATTCCCAAGAAATATGTAGTTCTCCCCCTATCCAAGAAAGAAACAACAACAAATCTACCTTTACTAAATATTGACCATAATGGGATTGAGGATATGAAAAAGACAAAAGTAAATATTTCTCTTTTTTACATATACAACATTCCTCAACAAAGAGAACTTATCCTACAACATTTCATGCCATCCCCTAATGTGTCTCATAAGACAACGACAAAGTGTGAGATAAAACAATCTATGTCCATGGTAAGATTGAATTCATAAATAAAACAAAAAGATATTATGATTGATGCTTAGTCAACAATAATTATAAGTCTCAAAACCCACATTTTTTGTTGACTTTCAAAATTCATTATCACAATGTGCATAACTATTTGGTTGACTCAGGAGCATCATCGAATGTCATGCCTTTTTCGGTATGCAGTAAAATAAATGCTACCCCAACCAAAAGTGTAACTCATATTATTAAGCTTGATAAGTCTAATGTTAAGGTCATTGGGGAACCTAAGGATGTTCAAATCACATTATCCTCTAATCCAAAGGTATATCAGATAATTGTTATTATTTTTGTTGATATTCCAAAATCTTATGGTTAGTTACTTAGCAGAGACTGGTCACAAAAACTATAAGGAAATTTTTCAACTAATTGGTCTAATTTATGCTTGTCATGGGGTAAAAAGAAAAATCAACTTCGGGTAGATTAAGAAGCCCACATGAAACATATAGTTATAGAATTGGAAGGAATTCATGAGCCAAGTCAATTTACACAATCAATTATAGATAACTACTTTTTGGAAACTGAAGTGGGAAAATAAATTGTAGAAGAATCAATTTCTGAAATTGATGAATAGTTTGAACTCTATCATTACACTCGAACTAACGAAAAATGACAATTATATTATAGTAGATGTACAAAGTAGTGTTTCAACTAACTTAGATGTAAATACTGACATCTAGGCTTTATTTTTTTATAGTTATAAATTGCAAAAAGGCACAAGAGCTAGTTTTATTTTGATTAATCCATAGAAAAAAATGTGATATGTTATCCCCTATAGGCTTGAATTTGAATGCACAAATATTTGTTTCCAAGTTACAAATCCTGGGGAAAACCCCTGAGTACTTCCCCTCATTTTGAGGATGGTACCCAAGGTAAAGCTTGGAATATTTAGGGCACAAGGCTGATCAACAAAAAGGGTCAAATCCATTACAACAATATACTCGTTATGAGATAAACATGTCACTTGCAGAAATTGAACCCGGGTGGGGAGGATAACAATCATTCCTCCTAACCACCCATGCTAAAACCACTTGAATGAATGCATTAATAACATTGTAGAGTATGAATATTTAATTCCAGGTTTGAAAAAATCCATCGATTTATAGGTGAAATCTATAAAAAAAAATAGTGATTCAAGTAAAAAATATTATTCATTGTTTATCACCACCTCTGAGAAGTTATCAACTCGAGGTATGGAAGTTAGTTGATGAATTTGAAGATTTTAATGTTACTTATATTCCCTTATCAAAAAATGTAGCTTCTTGTATGTTGGCCAACGATGCCTCCAAGTTAACTCCAATAAATGACGGGTTCGCTATTGAATTAATTTTTATCCCATTAGTTGTTGACAATGTTACTAACTAGAGGGTATTTGATGATGATCAATAGATTGTCCAGTTCTTGACAAAAAAGGACGTGTTCAAGGATGTAGTGATTGATGATGAAGAACATACCAAAGGATTGCAAGAGTGATGATATGGGATGAAAAATGTCAAGGAAATTTACATTCTAATAAATGTTTTAATATTGGAGAAATTGTATGATCCAAAGAGAAGATTTTGAGGAACTATGAACGTCGAGACAAATATCTTGTCCATGAATCATGAACTGATCAATTTGGGTATTTCTTAAAACCCAAAGAATGTTAATCTTTGAATGTGTTTCTCTCCAACTAAAAAACAAGCTTACATGCATTTATTCAGGCAATATATGAATTCATTTGCTTGGTCTTATAGTGACCTGAAAGCATATGAGACATGTACCATACAACATGTCATTCCCTTGAAGGAAGGTGTCCAGTCATTTGAGCAAAAGTTGAGAAAAGTGCATCCAATGATGGAACCTTTGATCCATAAAGAATTGAAGAAGCTACTAGATGCTAAAATCATTATTAAAATCAAACATTATGAATGGGTAGCTAATATGGTTCCTATCATAAAAAAAAAAATAGAAATCATATTATGTGTAGACTTTCATAATCTAAACATAGCATCTAATAAAGATGTAACAATATTTTAGTTGAAGCTGTATCGCTCTGATACAGAACTGTAACGCCCCCTTTCCATCAGCCGGGCAGGTGCTACTTTGCGGAATAACAATATCATGCTTATATATGACATGCATTTAAGCAAATGAAACACACTTAAACTCATAGTAAGCATAAGAATTAATGTTATTATAAATAATCAATGGTTTTTACATTAATTCACAGGCACAACATAATACATGATAATTATAAATACACAGACATGCATAAACATAATTAAAAACACCATCTGGTACTTATCTTTTAAAACGGTGGTAATTCCACCAACCAGGTGCAGGCCTTCCACGAACCTCCCAGCCTTAGACCACGCTACTCATCAAGCTCAGCAGTAGGTCACCCCCGAGTTGGGACTAAGCTCCAACCCAAGGCAAGGATTCCTAGGCTAGGCTGAGGTTATAGGGAAAACACACGGGCACAAGGAAGGAATTCTCTCCCAGGAACCACTCATACTCACTGCCACAGACTCTCCTTCCCCACATGTCTGTTCCACCCCAGGAGTATACACCTTCTCTATCACCTAGACAGTCCTTCAGCTGCTAACCTCCCTTGCCTTGGGTTTCAACAACAGGCCGGACCGGAATTCTCCGAGCTCTGCAGTAGCTACAGGGTTCCTTCCAGGAGTTCTCTCATTTCATCTACGCACTCTCTCACTTGGAGAGAGTCGCTCACAGGCCAAGCAACCTATTCTTCCAACTTCAATTACCTCTCTCATCTGGAGAGAGTGTTGTACAAACTGGCCAACAAGCCACATGCAGTCCAACACTGAGTGGCCACAACTGCCAACGGGGAAAATAGACACGGGCTTTCCAACAGGCTTAGCAATGACAGGATGGTCTCGCGGTTATGACTTTGGGATAGAGATTCTACACACAGGATCAATATGTTCAGACAGAGGATGTATCGACCTTCCAGAATCAACACAGTCTATCCCCGAAATCAACACAGACTTTTCCCCACTATTTCAGAATTGCATGAGGTCTCTTGCAGAGGTCAGATGGGTTCACGCTTAGGCTGTCGAGGGTCAAATGGTGGAGGAACCCCCATCACGACTCATCTCAGCCATTTTATTTGCATGCACCTAGGTTGACACTTGTCACCCATGAAACTGCATGCGTTCCATCAGAATGCATCCCCTTTGCACATGTTTTCCCCTTGCCAGGGACTTAGGATAAAAACATACAATTCACATGTCTTTTGGAATAATATTAAAATATTATTCCCAAGGAATTAAGCCCCTAGGCTCAACACTTAGCCCCTCTTCCCACCTTCCAGCCCTTAATCCCTTTCCCACTCTGTGGAAGCTTAGTCCCCCATCACTCATTCATCGTGGTCGGTCCGTATGTGGCGGTGTTTATATTTTATTATTGTTCCGCATAAATACAGGTACAAAATCAGGCTCTTGGCCTTCAACACTTAGGCTCTCTGGCCTAACAATCACATAAGCCACTAGCTTATATAAACTCATCTCACCAGCCTATAAAACATATTTACAATTCATTTCATAAACAAGATATACAATAGGGCTTGGCCTTGGGGACATTACAATCCCCCTCCCCTTATTTCTGCACTGTCCTTAGTGCAACTTTACACTGCATCTGCAAGATTTTCCAAATTTCCAAAAAGATGTGGGTACTCTGCCCACATAACATCTTCATGATCCCATGTCGCGTCCTCAAGACCATACTAGGTCCACTGGACCTTTACAAGATCTATGGCTCGATTCCGGAGCTGTTTGATTTTCCTGTCCAATATGCGCACATGATGCACTTGCATGACACCTTCTAGTTCCACCTGAATCACATTCCAATCGATAAAATTATTAGCATTAGGTATATATTTCTTAAGTAGTGAAACATGAAACACATTATGTACAGTCATAGATGCAGGTAATGCAAGCATGTATGCAATTGGCCCAATCCTTTCCAGAATTTCAAAAGGCCCACAATATCTTGCTGCCAACTTGGCGCAACTTCCCAGCTTCAGGGAACTCCTGTTGGTTTTCACTTTCAGGAAAACATGATCACCCACTTTGAATTCTTTGTGGGTTATGTTCTTATCAGCATAACCTTTCTGCTTGTCCTGGGAAACTTTCAAATTCTGTTTAATTCTTATCATTTGGCCTTCCATCTCTTTGAGCAACTCTAGCCCAACTACTGCTCTGTCAGCTGGATTATCCCAGATCACTGGAGTGTTGCACTTTCTTCCATAAAGTGCTTCAAATGGGCTCATCTNCAATTCTTCCTTCTGCATGAGGGGAATAATTCTGCAGTTGGAAATATTTCCTCATGCCTAGAAACCATGTTTCAGCATCTTCCTCCTTCTTATGTTCTCCATCGAACATTGGAGGATTGATATTGTTCATCTCTCCTTTCAATTCATCCCTTCCAGATGTTCGGTG
Source organism: Picea sitchensis (assembly GCA_010110895.2). Lineage (NCBI taxonomy): Eukaryota > Viridiplantae > Streptophyta > Pinopsida > Pinales > Pinaceae > Picea > Picea sitchensis. The sequence goes on along the minus strand of SNQJ01S0072977.1, from coordinate 13,195 downwards.
TTTTCTAGTAGGGGATGGGCTTGAACTACTGTGTGCCTCCCTACTGGAATGCTTTGGGGAGCGACGATGATGTCTGCTACCACTCCTCGATCTCCTTCTTCTCTCAGGGGTTCTGCCACTTCTTGATCTTATTTTCCTCTTAGGGGTCCTACGACTCTATGTCTTGCTTGAGTCACTCCTCTTCTCCAACTTCCTTTCTATTCTTTCCAGGTTCTTCAACACTTTTAAGTTGAATTCTCCCTGCTAATCCTTGACCCTCATGAACTTTCGGTTACCAGCTCAGCGAGCCTGGGCATATTTATGCAATCTTTCAATGAGTTTTATCATATGTCCTTTCTTATCCAATTCTCTTCTGTGCCCATTGGAGTTCGATCCTTCGACTCCCAGGTTGACATCCCTTCCTTCTCTTTCGCTCTCTAAAATGGAGGCAATCCGTACCTATTCCATTTCTATACTCAGTGTAGATTCACGATTGTCCTAACACTCGTTGAACTCTGCACACACAATGTGCAATCAACCAAAGTTTGTCAGGCCCTTAAACCTTCAAGAAACTTACAACACTCATAAACCAACATGAACAAGAAAAATGTTTCGATTCCATTCAGTTTTCTGAGCTCTGTTCGGCTCTGTAAATTTTGGGACTTCTGGTTTCGGGGTCTTGGCCCATGAGACTCTCATACTTGCTTTCGGGTGATATCTCCCTCTTTCTCCCTACCCTCGTAACCAAAGGCACCTTTCACAACTTCACGATCTCGCGAGTTCCTGAGTCGAATACCCTCAACTCTTCTTCCTCCAAACATCGATGCCCGAGATGCGATATGGGTATGGCTCCCTCCTCGCTAGCGCCTGCTACATATAACTGTAGGCTAGGGCTAAGTGCTAGCACCTCTCGCAACTCTCGACTTCATGAGTTGGAGTGTTGAGCCCTCGTGCTCCTCCTTTGTGAATCTCGAAATCCCGATTTACTTTACCCTCTCGGCCTACATAGCACAACTATCTCATCTATGGTGGCGTCATCGGGTCCCACCATGCTCACTTTTCTTTTGTCCCAATGGCACATGGTACACACCCATGCGTCCACGTCCATTCCAAGTGAAATCCAACGATTATAACTTTCTCAAATCTACGACACAGATCCTTTTGGCGTTTCAGGGTTTCAGGCATTGGGAGTTTGTGCATCCACACCTCTCGAACTTTCATTTTCCGAAATCCTGAAATAATTGTCTACCCCTCCACTTGATCCAATGGTCAAGTTCCTATCTTACGATCTATGGTGTAGATCATTTCAAAATTTTGAATTTCGGGTTTCACTATTTCACGACTTGCGAACACAAGGTTCTTCCCTTTTGGTTTCCCGGGTGCCAAAACATCGTCCAGCGGCCATGTGTTCCCTCCGATGGACAGTCCCGATGAATTCGGGGTTTCGCGTATCGCGATTTCCCACTTTCTTGTGAAACTCCAAAGGGTTTTTAAACTTTGTGCACGTTTTCCAGAGCTTACAGTCACGAGGGTTCTCCTTTCCCCGAACAGATCCTACAACTCCAACACTTCTGGTGTGGAGTCCTCTCTCCCTGTGGCCAGATACCACACTGGTTGTGGTTTCATAACACCACTACACCTCCTGAGCTTGGTAACATGTTCAAGTAACTCCTTGACACTCAAGAGCATTCAAAGGTCTGAAATTGGTCCTCCAGACACAATTTCTCCTCAAACCCTCGGTCCAAAGACCACTCAACTGGCCCATCTAAGCTCAGCGTCGAAACCTTGGCTCTGATACCACACTGTAACACTCTTTCAGTTGAAGTTGTATCACTCTGATACAGAACTATAATGCCCCCTTTCCATCAGTCAGGCAGGTGCTACTTCGCAGAATAACAATCTCATGCTTAATTATATATATATATATATATATATATGACATGCATTTAAGCAAATGAAACACACTTAAACTCAAAATAAGCATAAGAATTACTGCTATTATAAATAATCAATGGTTTTTACATTAATTCATAGGCACAACAAAATACATGATAATTATAAATACACAGACATGCATAAACGTAATTAAAAACACCATCTGGTACTTATCTTTGAAAACAGTGGTAATTCCACCAACCAGGTGCAGGCCTTCCATGAACCTCCCAGCCTTAGATCGCGCTACTCATCAATCTCAGCAGTAGGTCACCCCCGAGCTGGGACTAAGCTCCAACCCAAGGCAAGGATTCCTAGGCTAGGCTGAGGTTACAGGGAAAACACACAGGCACAAGGAAGGAATTCTCTCCCAGGAACCACTCATACTCACTGCCATAGACTCTCCTTCCCCACATGCCTGTTCCACCCTAGGAGTATACACCTTCTCTGTCACCTAGAGAGTCCTTCGGCTACTAACCTCCCTTGCCTTGGGTTTCAGCAACAGGCCAGACCAGAATTCTCCGAGCTCTGGGGCAGCTACAGGGTTCCTTCCAGGAGTTCTCTCTTTTCATCTTTCACTCTCTCACCCGGAGAGAGTCCCTCATGGGCCAAGAAACATGTTCTTCCAACTTCAATCACCTCTCTCACCTGGAGAGAGTGTTGTACAAACTTGCCAACAAGACACACGTAGTCCAACACTGAGTGGCCACAACAACCAATAGGGAAAATAGACACGAGCTTTCCAACAGGCTTAGCAATGACAGGATGGTCTTACAGTTATGGCTTTGGGATAGAGATTCTACACACAGGCTCAATCTGTTCATACAGAGGATGTCTTGACCTTCTAGAATCAACACAGGTTATCCCCAAAATCAACATAGACTTTTCCCCACCATTTCAAAATTGCACGAGGTCTCTTGCAGAGGTCGGATGGGTTCACACTCAGGCTATCGAGGGTCGAATGGTGGAGGAACCCCCTTCATGGCTCATCTCAACCATTTTATTTGCATGCACCTGGGTTGACACTTGTCACCCATGAAACTTCATGCATTCCATCAGCATGCATCCCCTTTGCACATGTTTTCCCCTTGCCAGGGACTTAGGATAAAAACATACAATTCACATGTATTTTGGAATAATATTAAAATATTATTCCCAAGGACTTAAGCCCCTAGTCTCAACACTTAGCCCCTCTTCCCACCTTACAGCCCCTAATCCCTTTCCCACTCTGTGGAAGCTTAGTCCCCCATCACTCATTCATCGTGGTCGGTGTGTACGTGGCGGTGTTTATATTTTATTACTGTTCCACATAAATATAGGTACAAAATCATGCTCTTGGCCTTCAACACTTAGGCTCTCTAGCCTAACAATCACATAAGCCACTAGCTTATATAAACTCGGCTCACCAGCCTATAAAACATATTTACAATTCATTTCATAAACAAGATTTACAATAGGGCTCGACCTTGGGGACATTACAAAATATAATTTCCATGTTCCTCCTATGGAACATATTCTACAAGTAGTATCTAGTTTAGAGATGTTTTCTCTTCTAGGAAATTTTTCAAGCTATAATAAAGCACTCGTGGTGGAAGTAGATAGGATGAAAACCACATTTTGTATGAAATGAGGAACATTCGCCTATTGAAAAATGTCCTTTGGACTTATTAACACTAGATCCACTTTCCAACAAGTTATGGTCAGAAATTTTAGGGGCCTAACAAATCATAGTGTCATGGTCTACTTGGATTATGTAATGGTTTACTCAAAAAATAGGACAAACCACATACAACACCTAAAATAGATTTGTGAAAGATGGCATAGGTATGGCATTTCCCTTTATCCCAAGAAGATCATTTTTGTAGTATTAGAAGGAAAAAGTCTTGGCCATATTATCTCAAATATGGGATTCTCATTAATCCATAAATAACTAAATCCATCACATAGATTCCCATGCCAATTAACGAGAAGGTAATGCAATTCTTCTTTGGCAAGATAAATCTTGACATAGGACTTGTGCCAGATTTTGCTGAAACTATTAGGTTGTTGCAGAAAATGATAAAAACGATGTTGTCTTCAAATGGATGCCTATTAAGAAGAAATATTTTGAGGAAATCAAAGTTGGGGGAAAAAAATCTCCTACACTTCATAACTCAAGTTTCAATTAAGAATTTTTTCTATACACTTTTGTATTTGTCCATCCCCTTGTAGAAATGCTCACACAAAAGAACACGGGATGAATGTCAAACATCATTTATGAGCACCAATTTACAAGGGGATAAAACAGATTACCCATCCATCAAGGGTGTCAAATAGTCCAGACCATATATTCTAAAAAATTACACTAAATAATTGTTCCTCACCTAATTGTTAGATCCTTATTCATTCAAAAAGAACTAGGTAAGAGGAGAGGCAATTGGATCACTGTCATTCAAGAACATGACTTGGAAATAAAATATGAAAAAATAGTCAAAGGTCAAGGATTATGTCAATTGGAAGTAGAAGCACTAGAGCTAGATAACTTATGTAAGGAAGACTAGGAAAATGAAATCTCATTGTATGCTTACGAAGTATTATTTATCCCAACTACAGTGAACTCCTAGTAGGCTTAATTGAAACATTTTTTACATATGGGTGAGAGCCAACCGAACTTGAATAAAAATCAAACGAGAAATCTAAGGCTAAAATCTGATCAATACCAATTCATAAATAGTGTATTATTCCTGAAGAACAACAACGAAGTATTACTAAGGTGCCTAGAAAATAAGATGATGACCAAGTTCTAACAAGCCAATTAGAGGACATTGTCAATGACACCACATGTCACAAAATATTGAGAGCTAGCTATTATTGGCCAACACTATTTAGAGATGCTCAAATAGACATTTAAAAGTGTAGAGTTTCCCAAACTGGTGCTAGAAGGGAGAAGAAACATTTTATCCCATTGAAACCCCTTACAATCAAGTCTATATATTATTGGGTAGATAAACATTTACTCTTCAAAGAAACACAAGTACATTCTAACTGTTATATGTTATTTCATTATGTGGTTAGAAGTGATCCCTATTGTGATCCAGTGCCTTAAAATTGATAAAAAGTCAATGAATACAGTCCACTTCGAAGGGGAAACCTCCTTTTACAATATATCCAATTCAAAATACAATATGAGATGATATAAGATGATCCTAAGACTAGGTACTCTCTCTCTCTCTCTCTCTCTCTCTCTCTCTCTCTCTCTCTCTCTATATATATATATATA
>SNQJ01S0072976.1:24883-37814 GCA_010110895.2 Picea sitchensis | reverse complement strand
CCATGCCATGCTATGCCTTGCCTTGCCATGGTATGTTATGGTATCCTTGGCATGGTATTGTGAGGTATGGTATGGTATGCCTTGCCTTGTCATGCCATGATATGGTATGGTATGGTATGGTATCCTTGTCATGGTATGGTATGGCATATTTTATTACATTTCTGTCATAACTTTAATCCCTTTAGGGTTGTCATGTATTGAATATTGTAGGGATGTCATGTGTCATCTTTCATTTCAACATGCATTTGTTATCTAAACCCTAGTTTAAGCTTGCATTTTTAGCCCCCTTTCATTTAATTATTACTTGTTTTAAGGGATGTTATATTTGTCCTTTCCATGCCATTCCTTTCCATGGCATGCCATGCCTTGCCATGCCATGCCGTGCCTTCACTTTCCATTCAATGCCATGCCATGCTTTGTCATGCCATGCCTTTCCTTTCCATGCCATTCCTTTCCATACCATGCCTTGCCATGCCATACCTTTCCATGCCATGCCTTGCCTTCACTTTCCATGCCTTGCCTTGCATTCACTTTCCATGCCATACCATGTCATGCCTTTACTAGATGAACAATTTTAATATGTAAATAATGCTTGTACTAAATGAAGAAATTTAAGACATAAAAATTACAATCAAAGGATTCATTAAGCATGTAATTCTACAACTTGTTATCCCATATATCTTATATAAAAATACTTGCTTGATAATTTAAATGTAAAAACATAAGCTCTCTTTATTCATATATCTAAGGTATCATATATTTTTCAAACATGGATTATCATAAGTAATAGGATTTACCTACACCTAAACCTACACCTACTCCTAGAGATAGACCTTGCCTTGCCTTGCAATGTCATACCATGCCTAGCCTTGTCATGTCTTGCCTTTCCTTGCTTTTCCTTTCCTTTTCCGTTATGCCACTCGGTTTGGATTTTATTCCCACAGACCAAATTAACCACATGTCCCTAAATGGCTTGAGGAGGTGAGTTGCAACTTGCGATGAAACTCAAACCAAGACTCGGATGGATGAAATGTCACTTGAATTGGATCCAGAGCATCGAGTTTCATCTAGTGGGGCTCCTCCACTATCATTCCGTCTACCAAAAAACTGTTTGTTGGAGTATCTCAGGCACTAGATTTTTGCGCAATGAGGCATAGTGCAATTTCTGAAGAGGAGGTTGATTTTCAAGAACATTGTGTTGGGAATTTGTGGGTAGTGTAGTCACATGGGCCTTGGCCAAACAGACTTGCGAGAGATTACACAACTCAATTATGCCTCTTGGTTTGGATTTTATGCCCCAAGACCAAATTGACCACATGTCCCTAAATGGCTTGAGGAGGTGAGTTACAACTCACAATAAAACTCAAACCGTGACTTGGATACACAAACCGTTAGTTGCATTGGATCCGGAGCACTGAGTTTCAGCTAGTGGGGCACCTCTGCTGTCATTCAGTCCACCAGAAAACCGTTTGTTGGAGTATCTCGGGCACTAGGGTTTTTCTCAATGAGGCATAGTGCAATTTTTGAAGAGGATTTCGAATTTCAAGAACATTGTGTCGGGAATTTGTGGGTAGTGTAGTCACGTGGGTCTTTGCCAAACATAATTTTGAGAGCTTACAGAACTCCGTTATGCTGCTCGGTTTGGATTTTATGCCCTTGGACCAAATTGGCCACATGTCCCTAAATGGCTTGAGGAGACGAGTTGTAAATCGAGATAAAACTCAAACCGAGATTCAGATGAATGAACCGTCAGTTGAATTGGATCCAGAACATCGAGTTTCATCTAGTGGGGCCCCTCCGCTGTCATTCCGTCCACCGAAAAAATGTTTGTTGGAGTATCTCAGGAATTATGGTTTTTCTCAATGAGGCATAATGCAATTTCCGAATAGGAGGTCGATTTTCAAGAACACCGTGTTGGGAATTTGTGGGTAGTGTAGTCATGTGGGCCTTGGCCAAATAGATGTGTGGGAGCTTACAAAACTCCATTATGCTACTCGGTTTGGATTTTATGCCCCCAGACCAAATTGACCACATGTCTCTAAATGGCTTGAGGAGGCAAGTTTCAACTCACGATCAAACTCAAACTGAGACTCAGATGGACGAACAGTTAGTTGCATTAGATCTGAAGCACCAAGTTTCATCTAGTGGGGCCTCTCCATTGTCATTCCATCCACCGGAAAAAAACATTTGTTGGAGTATCTCAGGCACTAGGGTTTTTCTCAATGAGGCATAGTGCAATTTCTGAAGAGGAGGTCGATTTTCAAGAAAACTATGTTGGGAATTTGTGGGTAGTGTATTCGTGTGGGCCTTGGCCAAAAAAAATCGCGGGAGCTTACGAAACTCTGTTATGCAACTCAATTTGGATTTTATGTCCCCAGACCAAATTGGCCACATGTCCCTAAATGGATTGAGGAGGTGAGTTGCAACTCACAAAAAAACTCAAATCGAGATTCGAATGGACGAACCGTCATTTGCATTGGATCCAGAGCACTGGGTTTCATCTAATGGGGCCCTCTCACTGTCATTTCGTCCATTGAAAAACCATTTGTTGGAGTATCTTCGACACTAGGGAAGGCATGGAAAGCCAAGGCATGGCATGTGAAGGCATGGAAAGGAAAGTCATGGGAAGGCATGGAAAGGAAGGGTAAGGCATGGGAAGGAAAGACAAGGAAAGGAATGAGAAGGCAAGGCAAGTGATGACATGGTAAGGCAAGGCATGGCATGGCAAGTGAAGGCAAGTGAAGGCAAGAAAATACAAGGCAAGTCATGGAATGGGAAGGCATGGAAAGGAAAGGCATGGAAAGGAAAGGCATGGGAAGGCAAGGAAAGGCAAGGAAAGGCAAGGAAAGTCATGGGAATGTGATGAATGTAAAGGAAAGGAAAGGAAAGTGAAGGCATGGAAAGGAAAAACAAGGCATGGCAGGGCAAGACATGACATGGAAAGGTATGGCATGGAAAGTAAAGGCAAGGCAAGGCATGAGAAGGCATGTAAACGCATGGGAAGGAAAGGAAAGGCAAGGCATGGGAAGGAAAGACAAGGCAATGCAAGGCAAGGAAATAAAAGGAATGGTAAGGAAAGAAAATACATGGAAAGGAAAGGCATGGGAAGGAAAGTCAAGGAAAGGAAAGGCAAGGCAAGGCATGGCAATGGAAGGTAAGGAAAGTGAAGACATGGAAAGGAAAAACATGGCATGGAAAGTGAAGGTAAGTGAAGGCAAGTAAAGGAAAGGCATTGGAAGGCAAGGAAAACCAAGTGAAGGAAAGGAATGTGAAGGCAAGGAAAGTCAAGTGAAGGCATGGCAAGGAAAGGCATGGGAGGGCATGACATGGCAAGGCAAGGAAAGACAAATAAAGGCAAGTGAAGGAATGTCAAAGAAAGGCAAGGCAAGGCATGGCATGGAAAGTGAAGGCAAGACAAGGCAAGGCAAGACATGGCATGGAAAGTGAAGGGAATTGAAGGAAAGGAAAGGCAAGTCAAGGCATGGCATGGGAAGGCATGGGAAGACATGGCAATGCAAGGCATGGGAAGGTAAGGCAAGGCAAGACAAGGCATGGTAAGGTAAGGAAAGAATATGCAAGGCATGGCAAGGCAATGTAATGAAAGGCATGGCATGGCATGGAAACAAAATGCATGGCATGACAAGGCAAGGAAAGGTAAGGAAAGGCATGGCATGGTAGGGTATGCAAAAGCAAGGAAATACAAGGAAAAATATAAAAACCATTAAAACAAGTAATCATTAAATGAAAGGGGGCCAAAAATGAAAGCTTAAACTAGAGTTTAGATAACAAATGTATGCTGAAATGCAAGATGACACATGAAAACCCTACAATATTCAAGACATGACAACTGCTAGTCCCTAAAGTTGTCCTTGATTGCTAAGGGCAAGCTAGGGCACCTCAATTATTGAAATGGTTTACATTTGTAGGTTTTTTGGGTTTAAATGTTGGTTTATGGGTTAAGTAGTGGATTAAATTAGATAACATACGATTCTGGTTACAAAATTGGATTTACACAACATTCACTTAGTCAATGTCATTCACTCTGATCATCAGGTTTGAAACACGTTTGAAAAATGACTTCACATGTGATACCATAATAACGCTATTCTGGTAGCGACTTTGTTTTGTATCTCGTACCTAGATAAATGCCTTGCCTTGCCTTGTATCTTGTACCTAGATAAAGACAAGGCAAGGCAAGGCATGGGAAGGCAAGGAAAGGAAAGACAAGGCAAGGCAAGGCATGGCATTGTAAGACAAGATAAGGAATGACAAGGAAAGTGAAGGCAAAGAAAGACATGGCATGGTAAGGTAAGGAAAGGCATGGTAAGGCAAGGAAAGTGAAGGAAATACAAGGAAAGGCATGGCATGGAAAGGTATGGAATGGAAAGTGAAGGAAAGGCAAGGCATGGAAAGGCATGGGAAGATAATGAAAGGAAAGGAATGGGAAGGTAAGGCAAGTCAATGAAAGGCATGGGAAGGCAAGGCATGTAAATGAATGGCAAGGCAAGGCAAGGCATGGCATGGGAAGGCATGGCAAGGAAAGGCATGAGAAGGAAAGGCAAGGAAAGGCAAGGCATGGGAAGGCAAGGAAATACAAGGCAAGGCAAGGCATGGCATGGAAAGTGAAGGCAAGGCAAGGCAAGGAATGTGAAGGCATGGAAAGTAAAGGAAGGGAAAGGAAAGACAAGGCATGGCATGGCACGGTATATTTTAACAACAATCAAAATATTTTAAGACAATGAATATTTTAACAACATTCCAAATATTTTAACAACAATCAAAATGAAGCCAAAATTATTCCTTTTACATACTTATGGTCATTCAAGTAGACCATCGAGATCACTTCTAATACTGACGGTCTCCATTAACTTCTTGTGCTCAGAGTAAGATAAGAAGTATCGTACCTTTGATAAGTTATTTCTTGGTATTGTTTGAGGTTGGAGGTTTGTTCCAAGAACCAAGTTTGTAAAGTGGTATAAGACTTAACCTGGTTTATAATCTTGAGATACATAACCACCTTTATTTCGTGTTCTTTCATCCAGTGTTAGATATTCTCCTTTAATAACCATTGACCCAATTAGAAATTCAATTCCTTTGGAGTCTGTTGTTGATTGCATGAGGGTCTGCTTTCCCTCTAAGCATCGTTCCAACCAATAATAAGTTCCCCATTCATTATTTCTTGGGGAAACCATTGCGTATATGTGCCTTGGAAAAAAAGGAGTGCCAAAATGTGAGTCCACTAAATGACCAAAGAATAAAACATTAATGCTTGTTATTCAAAAGTTAATAGAAGGAATCAATGAACCTGGCAGTACGAGATCTTATAAATGATCATAATCTATTGAAATACTTGATTGGTCCTGTTATCGCACAATCTGTACTTGCCCAAATCCCAAGGAAAGTGAATGCAAGATTGGCATAATAGGGGGTGACCTATCACTGTCACCTTAATAGGAAACCCCTTTCTATTTAGGAGTATATCAAAGTTACCCCAGGGGAGACATCCCCAGTGACCTAAAGGGTTGATAAGACTAAGGAAATGATGCAAGAAAACCCCCCTCTCACTGGTTACTCAAGTCAAAAGGTTCTTAAGGTCTTTAATGGATGAAGCAACAGTAAAAATAGAGTGTACTTGCCCAGAAGAAGACAACAAAGAAAATATGGCAGCTTTCAAGTACAACATATGATGTTAGTGCTTCTTAAGACCACGAACCTTCAAAAAATAGGCTAGCTGATATAAGTTGCAGCAATGAAATAGTTTATAACAACAATAAGTATTTTGTAACAACCACAAAAAATATGCCTTGAAATTGTTTGAAAAAGGCAAGAAAATGTAGCTTTAACTAGGCTGAATGATAATTAATTGTCGCAAACAAATTTGACAATGTCTAACTAGAATTTTATGTCACTTATGTAGAGAATTTGCCACAATTAGATGGATGTAGCAATATTTTGTAACAACAACAAATTCTAGCGCTTAAAATTGCAAGGAAACACCATGCAAACTTACAATTTATCTAGTAGATTGACTGGCAATTGTCACAAGCAATTTCTGAGTGAGCTAGGTGCAAGTTATGTAGGTGAATTCAAAAAATTAGCATGAATTAGTATGGTTGTAGAAGTGATTTGCAAAAACAACAAGTTAGTTAATGAATTAGTCTAGTTTAGGGTTAGTAGAAGTTAGCAAAAGCTTCAAGGAAGAGAGTTTGAGTGTTTAATCAATCCTTCAATAAGAGAGAGGCTAGAACTAGTGCTTTCTAGGGCTTATGGAGTTAAGTGGATGACTTCTTCTAAGTTTGCAAATAAATTTTGATAGTGCACAAAAGTCCAAGAGGAATGCATAGGAGAAGTATTAACTTAAGTCCCCCTATGCATTTTCCTCTAGAAAAAACAAGATACTAGGGTGTAGGAAATTCTAGGCCGTAGCACCTTGCTCTCCTTAGGCTTCTTATGGGATAAGAACTTACGAAAAGATAATTGGGTCAAAACCTTAGAGTGTTAGGAAACTAGGGCTCTAGGGTTTCACTAGTTACTAGATCAATTCAATGAAAAGCTTGGCAAATAGAAAGTAAGAAAGTAACAATTTAAGTTCCTTACTTCAAGCATTAAGCATATCATGCAATTTAATAATCTTGTATGAGGAAATAAAACCATACATAAACCATTCAATAGATGACAAAATATGCAGATTTTACCTACTTGCACCAAGAATAATCATGAAATGCCATGCAATATCACCATAAAAGCTTCCAAGATTGATCCAACTTGCAAACAATCAACCTTGTACAGGAGTGCACCTCACAATTTCAGCCAATATACCTTCTAGGGTGCAAATTTCAGACCTCTCCTCTTGTGTGAGGAGTTGTGATGTAAAAATGAGAGTACTTTATGTTTATTTATACATAATTTTGACCTTTAATTAATTTTCTGGTCAAAATAAGGTCGATCTGGACAAATTACATTAAAATACAGTTTTTACATAAATAAAAAATAATTAACACATGAAATCATCTCCAAGGGTGACGTCATTCCCTTCGAGGGTGACGTTGAGCCCCTAAAGTGGAACGTTGGGCTCCAAAAGCAGAATGTTTGGCCTCCAAAGGCCCTGGATGATGCCCACACATGCCAACTAGCTCACAACTACCCTCAATATGCAAACCCTAGATACAGATGACGTCCAGGGTCATAATAGTGATGTCATGGGCTCTCAAAGGCCAACGTCCAGGTGGAAGAGCAAGATCCCTCTAGGTATAGGTCTGCCACAGTGTCTCCAAGGGAAACATCCTTCTTTCTTCCTAGTGAAATTTTCTAATGTCTTCTTCCCCCTGGATGGGGTTACAACATCCATCTATGGGATTTCAACCCCATGGAGGTCCAAGCTAATCATTCCCCCATGTGTACCCATCCACCGGGAAAAGTCTTGTAGCAACAACAAATACGCCCTCCAAGGGTTCATAAGTCACAGGGATCATAACATGTAAATCACATCTAATAATTAAATTACCCAAACATGTGCATCAAACCCCCCTTTACCCAGATAAATGCTCAAAAACATTATGCATTTTAACAAGTCAGGTTTGGAGAAGGTCTCATGGTGTCCTATTAGGCTAAACGTCCTTAAGTTTGGGGTGTTTCCCAGGTGAGAACCAATCTAGATCATGTAAGTGTATGTGAGGTGGCATGGGGTGAAATGATAATGGGGAAATGCAGATCTTACCTGTGGGTGCCTTTGTAGAGGGAGAACTACACCTTGTCATAGATGCCACATTTTTTCCTATCCCATTCAATGCCTTTTATTCTTAGCTTCATTTCTTTTGATCTTTTTATTTTATGCTTCAAGGGAAGAGTTAAGGGACACTATCCTGGCTTGGTGACTAGAGGTGACAACATTATCCACAAGCATTTCACGGAGATGAGAAGGTTGGCTCATGATAAGACCCCCTTTCTCTTGGCTATGCCACCAAGAGCCACTACCCTAGTTTGGTGACCAGATAGATGGTAGTGTCACACCGTTACATGCCCATGGTCATAACATGCCAACTCATGATGAGACCTCCCATCCACCAACTAATAACTTGAGTGTTCTTTTATCTTATGGGTTCCCTTTTCTTACTGAGAAGTGTTTTACTACTTTCTCAGGAATCCCTGGGCGAAGCATCTCAAAGGTTTCATTTTTGGATTTTAACTCTTTCCAACTACTTTTACCCTCTGGGAATTTATCCCCTTCTTCCCATAAGGTAAGGTACAACCCTTCCTAGTGTGGCAAATACCAATGATCGAACAAAGGTAGGGGGGAAATGAGATGAATAAAGATGGAAAGTGGCAAGTATGGAGGGAACAGACGATGACCTTTCATAGACCCACCCAGTGGGAACCCATCCTAAAGGGAGATCAACTTAGTAGGGCATCATGTCACCCTTCCAGGTATGAACAAGTTAAAGATCATAATTTCCAAGAAAACCTTATGAAATGAAGGAGAATTCAATGCAACATATTCAAGTGATTAAATAATCATAGTGACACATACCATGATACCCAGACACAGAACCAAGCTGCTGGGATGGATACTGTTGTTCCTGATAAATGAGTTGCACTGAAGAAAAGTGGGGCCCTTCGAGGCCATGCTCAAGTCATCCATTTCTCGACACTCCATGTATAGGACCTATGGGGCTCGAGATATGATCTCCTTAGTTATCCCTAGGGTAGGGGATAACATATGGCTCCAAATTGGGGACATGTGCTCACCGTAGAGAGAATGAGAACATCAACATCTCTGGTATGACCTGTGCCTACTAGATCTCAACAAAATGCATCAGTAATCCTTAGGGTGGTGATATCAACCCCTGCTCATATATGATATAACAAAATAAAGAGCATCATAAGCATGCATATATACATAATGGATAAAAACAATATGAAAATGAAACTACAACTATACTACCATGATATGCAGATGGTATATACAATGGTTGCAAATTCGTACCTACCTCTACTTACCTATTGGTTGAATGCTAGGTGTAGTCAAATAACTAGTGAAACCATCCTAGCAATATCTCATAATACCTGCCCATGTGCTTCATCATAAACCAAAACAATGACAAGTCAAGAAAAAAAAAAACATGAGTTAGAACATTTATCACATCATCAGAAATCGTAAAGTCTAGCTCATGGAGGCGGGAGGGAAGGACAAAATTATGCCAAGTCACACATCTAGGAAAGTTCTAAATCCATCTCAGAAAGGGATCATGAAAAATCAAAGGCTCAAAAGACTGACTCAAAGAGTCTGAAGGTTGGCTACCTTGGACTTCATCACATCCCGAGGTCTGCGAAAGGAATAGTAAGAACCTGGAGGATGACTAAAAATTTCTCAAGTGAAGGCTGAAAGACTGAGACAATAAACTTCTTCTTAAGGTATTCAACCTACCCTTGGATTCTAAAATAAGGCTTTGCTCCGGAGAAAACTCAAGACAAGGGACATTTTTCCCAACTACACCCTTAGTGACATAATGAGGTAAAGTAGTCGAAGGGGGTTGGACAACCTTGTCACAAGTATCCTTCTTTAGGCAAGAAACACCCTCACCTTTATCAAAATTTTAGCATAACGGTGGTTGATAATCTTCTTCATAGAGTGAATCCAAGTGTTCAAAGGAATACTCATCAAATTCCTCAAGGTATGACCGAAAATCATTAGGATAATATTGCATTGGATCATCTTTGGGTGCTTGGAAAACTTCTGTAATTATATCATCGTCTTGTTGCCAAACATCAAAATTATTAGGAACATCATAGGATTGCTGTGAAGGCAACATTCAAAAATATCCTTCCATATCATAAATGGGATCCTCATTAGAACCAATCACATCCCACTTACGTCTTCCAACATGTATGAACTCATCAATATTATCAACCATGTCACTGCCTTTATCATAACATGAAGTATTTAATGCATCCAAGGGATCCTCTAGTACTTCTTCACTTTCCAAATCATAAAATAAAGCATCATCAAAATATTGGAAAGGGAAATAACTTACCATATTCACTTCTTGCTATGCAGGAGTGTCAATGGCTTGGATGACTTCATCAAATGGAAGAGGGTCCAAT
Source organism: Picea sitchensis (assembly GCA_010110895.2). NCBI lineage: Eukaryota > Viridiplantae > Streptophyta > Pinopsida > Pinales > Pinaceae > Picea > Picea sitchensis. The sequence continues at coordinate 27,713 of SNQJ01S0072976.1, read as the reverse complement.
ACATCATCCCCAAAAATCATCTCTTTAATCATGTCTTCATTAGAAAATGAAGGACCTAGCTCTTCTAAGGGTTCCTTTACTTCTTCACCTTCTAAATCATAGAATAAAGTGTCATCAAAAAACTGGAAAGGAAAACAACTCACCTCATTCTCTTCATCTTGTGCAAGAGATATAAGATCTTGGAGAGCTTCATTGGACAAAGGAGCGAATACTAATGCTTCATCCTCATAATTCACTTCTTTAGTTAAATATTTACTGCATTCTATCGAATCATGGGAAAAATCGTGTTCCTCTTCAAGGGGTTGAAAAAATTCTTCATAAATATCTCCTTCTATATTAGATAGTTCTTAGTATTGAGTATGGTACACATCCTTGAGATCTTCCACAATCTCAGTGGTGAATCCTTCGTCCTCTAGGGATACGATGAGATTTTGAAGGACATCTTCATATGTATGGCATTGTGGTTTGACAAACTCAATAAACCTACTGATGAGGTCTACGAAAGATGATATACCCCTATCTTCGCAACAACCCTTAAACCAATCTTGCAAAAAAGATGGCACAAAAAGTATGAACATTTTTACTAGAACATCCCCCCCTTCCAATTCTATCTCACTTATATACTTCAATAATTATACAATGTGAGTAATTGGGAGGCCTTCGAATCTTGGAAAGTTGTTTAACCATTTTGCATCAAAATAATGCGGGTATCCTTGAAAACTTTTGAAATCAATAGTCAGATACACTTGTTCCTAGGGCTCCATGATCTCATAACTTGGAAATATAAAAATTGAGAGTAAGGTGGCACCTTGGAAATGGTTATTGGTGTTTTCGGATATCCTCTTAAGTATTATAAAAGGGACGAGGGAATCAAACTTAGTGGAGCCGCCATGCAAGCTTTGTGAAAAGAAGGCTTTGGATAAAGGCTTACTGAAAAAGTGTCATTGAGGAATATTGACTCAATATTCCCTGACAACGATGATAAAATGTTATCGCACAATTTGTACTTGCCCAAATCCCAAGGCAAGTGAATGCAATATTGGCATAACAAGGGGTGACCTATCACTATCACCTTAATAGGAAACCCGTTTCTATTTAGGAGTATATCAAAGCTACCCCAGGGGAGACATCCCCAGTGACCTAAAGGGATGATAAGACTAAGGAAAGAATGCAAGAAAATGCCCCTCTCACTGGTCACTCAAGTCAAAAGGTTCTTAAGGTCTTTAAGGGATGAAGAAATGTTAAAAATGGAGTGTACCTACCCAGAACAAGAAAACAAAGAAAATATGGCAGCTTTCAAATACAACATACGATGTTAGTGATTCTTAAGACCATGAACCTTCAAAAAATAGGCCATCTGACATAAAGTTGCAGAAATGTAATATTTTATAACAACAATAAGTATTTTGTAACAACCACAAAATATGTGCCTTGAAATTGCTTGAAAAAGACAAGAAAATGTAGCTTTAACTAGGTTGAATGATAATTAATTGTCGCAAGCAAATTTGGCAATGTCTAACTTGCTGATATTATGGTAGCTGTGGGAGGTATTTACCTCTACGTGTAAACCTGACGAGAATAGAATACTCCGGGAAGCAAGAAGAAACCCTAATGATTTGGCTAATAACCCTAGAAGACTTGTCGTCTTAAGAAGATAATTTGTATTAGGTTATTATCCTCCAAGAGAAGAATTCAGCTAGAAGAAATAATAATATACTGAACAGACAGATACGTAGAATGAGAAGTCAGCCCAGGCAGTTAGCCAGAATTACTATAAATATAGGAGGCTAGTCTTCATTTTGGCAGGCAGTCTACGAATTGCAAAGCAACACTTGTGCGCACTGTAGTGCCCAGTTTTGTGCGCAAGTTTGAGGAGAGCTACCGGTGTAGTTGTTGCAGCTAGTAGTTAGGTTTTGGCTTGGAATATCTCTTGGATAGGGTTTGGACTATCTGATAAGCTCTTGTTGATGTGCTATCCTTGGGGAAAGGTGAGCTACCCTTTGTTTGGCTATCTAGCCTAGGTCTGCTTCCAGAGTGATTCTCTGTCAAGGTTAAGGTGCTCAGAGGGTGGCTTCGGTCTATGGTTGGGTAACAATAAAGATATTTTCAATGGTAAAACGAGCACATCCATTATATTCTAACAGGTTATGGGCCCACACCTCCTTCATTCAGTCTAACCGCTGGAAGGAAACATAGCCGTAAGGATATTGAGCTCGTTGAATAAATGTTGCTAGGGTTTCTAGCAGGAGCAGTCACCATAGCACTGTCACTAGGGTTACTAGCAGGTGCAGTTACAGAAACCCTAATCCTCTCATTGAGGAACCTTAAGTGAAGGGATTGACCTAATTTTTGGACAGATCAGTGCGCCCTAGCCTAGCGCATCTCCTGATACTCTCAGCGAGCCAAGACGTCAAGTTTGAGTTTCTAGTCAAATCTAGGGTTGACCAAGTCAAAGAAGCCATGACTTACTCTATGAAGTCAGAGAACAAGTTAGATGGAGATTGTGGAAGACAGAGGGTGGAAGACAAGGATTGAACTCATCCTTGCCAAGAATAAAGTGTTGAATATCATGAAAGGAAAGATCGTGGAACCAGTGTTTGAAGAAAGAAAAGAGAAAGAAACACAGAATGTTGTAGTTATGGATAAGTTCAAAGACGGTGACATCAATGCTATGAGTATCATAGTGGAATCTATAAAATACCACTTGATACTCTACATCTCCCATCTTGACTCATCGAAGAAGATGTACGATGCCCTAACAAATATCTTCTCGGTCAGAAACATTGGACAAGTTATGAGTCTGAAGAATGAGCTCCATGACATGAATATG
>SNQJ01S0072975.1:50797-68893 GCA_010110895.2 Picea sitchensis | reverse complement strand
AAACGAAATAGAAAGAGGAAGAATAGGAAGAAGAAATCACCAACCTCTGCGAGTCATGTTGGAAATAGGTCAACAACCTCTACAAGTCACGTTGAAGACCAACACCCAGCCTCTGCAAGTTATGCTGGGGGCACACACCCACCCTCTACAAGTCATGCTGGGGGAAAAAGTCCAATCACTGCTAGTCATACTGGTAATAGGTTTGTAGCCTCTGCAAGTCATGCTATCAACCCATCAATAACCTTTGCAAGTCATGTTGGAGATGTGCAACCAACCACTGCTATTCATGCTAGGGGCATTAATTCTTTTGAGAAACCTGGACAGATAGGACGTAAGCATAAGTTCCCTTGTAAGCTTTGCAAGGGAGATCACCTTACTCATTTGTGCCCTGGCATTCCAGAGGTACAAAGATTGTGGTCCATGTCTGCAAGATCTTCTGATTCTAAGTCTTTTGAGGTTTCCTCACATTCTATTCAACCGTTGGTTGAGAAAGTGGTCATGCTGATGCAATCATCGGCTGATCCCACTCCTTGTTTGGGAGGTGAGGTGCCTTTAGACCTTGTAGTCTCTCAGCCTATTCATCCATTGGTTGAGAAAGTGGTCATGTCGATGCAGTCATCGACTGATCCCACTCCTCGTTTGGGGGGTGAGGTGCCTTTAGACCTTGTAGTCTCTCAGCCTATTCAACCATTGGTTGAGAAAATGGTCATGCCGATGCAGTCATCGACTGATCCCACTCCTCTTTTGGGGGGTGAGGTGCCTTTAGACCTTGTAGTCTCTCAGCCTATTTAGCCATTGGTTGCGAAATTGGTCATGCCGATGCAATCATCGGCTGATCCCACTCCTCTTTTGGGGGGTGAGGTGCCTTTAGACCATGTATTCTCGCAGCCTATTCAACCATGGGTTGTGAAAGTGGTCATGCCGATGCAGTCATCGGCTGATCCCACTCCTGGTTTGGGGGGTGAGGTGCCTTTAGACCATGTAGTCTCACAACTTATTCAGCCATTGGTTGTGAAAGTGGTCATGCAGATTCAATCATCGACAGATCCCACTCCTCTTTTGGGGGGTGAGGTGCCTTTAGACCATGTAGTCTCACAGCCTATTCAACCATGGGTTGTGAAAGTGGTCATGTTGATGTAGTCATCGGCTGATCCCACTCCTATTTTGGGGGGAGAGGTGCCTTTAGACCATGTAGTCTATTAACCTATTCAGCCATTGGTTGAAAAAGTGGTCATGTCGATGCAGCCATCGGATGATCCCACTCTTCTTTTGGGGAGTGACGTGTCTACCGACTATGCTTTTAGCATTTTCGGTTCAGTATTTTCAGAACAAGGGGGCATTCCGATCACTCCAAGCACACCCCCTCCAAGCCCTAGGATGGTTTCCTTTGATTGGAATGACCTTGTTGAGCCTCGTCTTCCTTCCTCCGCACCCTTTCAAATAAGGGTTGAAGTTAATTCAATAAACATTTATCGATGTATTGTGGATGAAGGAGCCTCTGCAAGTATTTAATCCTCCTCGTTTTGGAAAGTCTTGGGTTCTCCCAAGCTTGTGTTTGCTTCACATGAGTTTTTGGCTTTTGACAGACGTCCTAGTGAATATTTGGGGGTTCTTCCTTAGTTTCTTATCTCGTTAGGTCGAAAGATTGTCCGTGTCGATGTTATAGTGGTGCAAGGCCCGTTAGATTTAAATATGCTTCTCGGGCGTGACTATGTATATGCTATGAACACTGTGGTATCTACGCTCTTCCGAGTGATGCACTTTCCTCACAATGGAAGCATTGTCACTATTGACCAGTTGGCATCTGATAATCATCATCCTAATTCAGCGTTAGTTCAGGCTACCCCTTTATATGTTCCTAGTGTTCGTGTAGACTCCACCCCTCCACGGGTTAATTATGTGGCATCTTATCCTCGGTGTTCAATTGCTTATGAGAAAGAACCTGTGCAATCATGTTTTCCTTCTCGAGACTTGGAATCAAAAATTGATCCAATGGGGGAATAGGAGCCCTTGCTTCCCCCTTTTGGTCCAAGTGGGCTTCAATATCCTTCTGAGTCTGATCTCATNTGGTCAGTTTACTTCACCCTTTGGGACTGTTGACCCTCGTTTGCGTGATTTCTCAGATTTTGAATTGCCTTCAGATGAGGATATCCTTGAAGCCATGACTATGGTTTCTATACCGCAGGAGGACTTACACCGTGGTTTGTGTTTTCTTCCCTTTTGGGAGACTTCCTGAGTTGACTATCGAAGAGACTCTTGGTCTGAGCCTAGCAGCGGGCTCTACCTGAACCAGTTTCATACATGAGTCGTAGCCCCTAAGGGTCTTCTTTTAAGCCCTTTTCAGACCCTCTAAACATGAAAAGATTGCCGAGCGATCTTGTGGCCTTTCACGCTCGTTAAACTGAAATTTTAAGTCACGTCTATCCGGCGGTAGTTTACCCCTTTTTCAGTCCAGACGATCAACTATACGAACAAAGGTATACTCTAGAGGCTTCGGATCTCTAGAAGAGTATTCTCAGGTATAATTTTAACCCTTTTTCGGGCCTGAGGGACTAAATTTATGAAAAAGGAACCCCCATGGAGTCCATAGTTAAGCTCTTTTCAGACTCCCTAAAATTGAAAAAATCGCCGAGTGACCTTATTCTTTCACACTCGTTAAAATGGTCCAGAAGAACATTCGTGACGGAGTCCATAGTTACACTTTTTTCAGAATCCTTAAAAATGAAAAAATCGTCGAGTGATCTTGTCTTTATCACACTTGTTAAAATGGTTTTGAATAGATGTCTTGTCGATGCTAGTTTACCCCTTTTTTGAACCGATTAGACTACCTTCGAAAAAGGTACCCCATTGGAGTCTCCGTTACGTTTTCCAGACTCTTTAAATATGAAAAACCACCGAGATTACCTTCTCTGGGCTCGTTAAACTTACATCGAATGATGCTACCATTGTGTGTTTTGTTAACCGCGTTTACATACCTGCGTCTTTGGTCTAATGCCGGCTCCATGTTGCTCTCAATCGAACCATCTGAAGCATGCCTTATATGCAAGCCCTGTAGCACTTTGCCTCTGTGTCTTGACACCTTTGGGCCCAGGAGGGATTTTTCCTGAGTGTCCTTACTTTGAACATCAGTCTTGTCCTTGCACCTCAAACTCGTATGTTTGCAACACTCATACCTCCTTTGCAACATAACATTCTTTTATTCTTTTTCCAAAATTATTGAAAAAGACAAAAAAAAATCAAATATACCCCAAAAAGAGGAAGGGAAAAGTATTTTCTTTGTATTGGCAGCACAGTGAGTCACCCTTGGATAAATCACATCCTTCCGTTTGTTCGTCAAGCCGTAGGATTTAATATGACCTTAGGAAGATGTTCTCGCTACATTGAGCTGTGTCCTCCTCTGTTTGGTTATTCTTCCAAACATATGGAGAGTTTGTGTTGCCTCCTGCCTCTGAACTTATGTCAAGGCTATGCTGCCTGAGTCTCATCGTTTGTCATGCTATTGTTCAAGGGAAGTTTTTCCAAGCCTGAGTTGGCCCCTCTGTAGTTTGTCTCTTGTCCTCATGCTCGGCCACCCCAAAGGTACAATCAAGTCTTTGTTCGAAATCAATGAAGCCTTCAGTCTGATCATCAAGATCCTCTAGTCTATGGTCGACGAGCCATCAAAGACCTATGGGTAGTGAAGTCGTACACTCATATTACACTCCTACTCGAGTTTTGAAGATTTTGAAGTTGTTGCTCGAGCTCTGAAGACCTCATCTCCAGCCATCAGGCCTTATTAGCTTCTAGAAAATGGATACTATACATGTATATCTTTTGTATTTTGAGATGTAGATCCACTGTGTATTGCTCGCGGCTACACTTTATATAGTTATATGACATGGATCTACAATGTATTTGATTGGTAGCCATGATTTTATTTCATTCCGAGCATGGGTATGCCTGCCTCGGTGAGACAATTGTTATTTTACAGATGGCACCTCTCGTGTTCTGGTCCCTGGGCTCACCGGTTTGGTACGTTGATAAAGATTGGTAATGTATTTCGGCCATCAGATGCTCTTCTGACCTCACACATTAGGGGGCATCTGTTATAACCCTAATTTGCACCAAGCATACTTACCTGACATCAAGCTATCCCATATGCCTTCTTTTCTAAGACAGTACTGAACAACTCTGGTTAAAAAACCCTCTTTATAAAGGCCCACACGGCCCGCTCCATTACTGCAAGTGTGTACACGCTAGCTGCTCCAATACAACCTGCTTGTACCTACAAAAGCACAGAAAAATGAAAGTTGTTGACATAATACACAACTTTGAGCAAGTTAACTAAACCTTTCAGCCATGCATGGCCGATCATTCGACCAAATACCTAGCTCCTTCTAGCCTATAATAGAAGGGGTAAGGGTCCCATTTGAAAAGAGGAAAATCATAGTAAAGAGACTATACCCAATTGAGCATTCCCCTTGTCCCAACCTTTAGCCATCCTTGTGCAAAGAGAAGTATAGAGCAAAGTAGTTGGAGGACAGTTGAAGAGGAGCCCAGGACTAGGTTCGTGGAGCAGTGGTCGACTTCATTATTGTAAGTTGCTTTAGTGAAGTTAATAATAAATAAGTACTTTTCCCATCCCACCATATGAAGTTTTCATTGTTTATTGCATACACGTTGATTACAATATCTAACCCATTAATCCATAGATCAAATGCATGTGGAGTTCTTTGTTTGTCTTTTGTGAATGCAAGTCAGCCTTGGGAGGGGAGTTGTAGTCAAAGAGCGACCAAGCATGAAGAAGGATCAATATCAAACAATGGAAATAAGGTATGTTCACTTGATCTTCTTAACTGTGTATTTGCTTAAGAACAATGGGGATTAGGTCCGGGATGATGGTAAAAAGTAGGAATCTTTAGGTATTTTCTGCATGCATGATAAAACCCTAAGTGCAAGTCCGTAGGAGGGATTCCCACCCTAAAAAAGTACCTTCTGCGTGGTAGATTTTCCTGCATAATTCCCTCCTTCCATTCCCTCATGGGGGTCTGCTAAAATTCTTGGTCGTTTGTGCTCTAACGCGTACCTTCGCAAGATGCTATCTGCACCCAATTTATATAGATGTACTGCAATCAGTTGATAGTCGACCACGCGAAATACCATATTCTTCTTCTGCGTGATGGTATATTCTTGTGGCGTAGTATCTGTAGTCAAGTACTGAATGATATCTGCGAAGTATTCATCAACAATCTGTACTGAGAATAACTGTGCACCCAGAAAGTTGTCTTCTAAATTTGTAGGTTCTTCTCCATTTGTGACCCGTGATAGGTGGTCAGGTCCTGCATTCAGTTTTCCTGGTTTGACTATTACTTTGAAGTCAAATTCTTGAAATAACAATAACGATCGACATATTCTGCCCCCCAACAATGGCTTGTTGACTAGGTATTTCAAGGCCGAGTGATCTGTAAACATATTAAAATGTTTTCCCAATAGGTAATGTCTGAACTTTTGTAGTGTGTAAACCATAACTAGGCCTTCTCTTTATGTCATGTTATAATTCGGTTCTGAGTCTGATAATTTTCTTCTTGCGAACGCTATCAGGTGATCCAAGTCTCGTGCTCCTGGTTGCACTAATATAGCTCCAAGTGCTATCGTTGATGCATAGACATGCACATACATGCACATGGAATGTCTTTTCCCAGTCTGGAAATACTAATATTGGTACAGTAACCATCTTTTCCTTCAAAGTGTCCAGACCATGTTGACACACATCGTTCCATTGATATTTTGTATCTTTCCTTAGCATCTTTTCCATTGGTGTTGTGATCTGCACATAGCCTTTGATGATTTTTTTGTAGTATCCTGTGTGGCCTAACGTTTCTCTTAGCCGAGGAACTGTTTTTGGTGTTGGTAAGTTAACAATGACTGCGATCTTTGCCGGATCCACTAGTAAGCCTTGTTTGCATACTATGTGGCCCAATATTATCCCAAAAGGTGTTCCAAATATTCATTTCTTGATATTCAGTGATATCTGGCAGTGTCTGCATCGTTCCAACATTAGTTGTAACACTTCCACATGGTGTTTCAACAGACTGTAAACTGTCCAATCATCTGGGTATACTTCGAAAAACTGATGGATGAATTCCTTAAATGCTGCGATGACCACTCTGGAGAATATGGCGGGTGCATTCTTTAGTCCAAACGACATGACTGTGTACTGATAAGATCCCCATTTCATTGCAAATGTGGTCTTGTGTCTATTCTCCTGTGCTATATTAATCTGATGGTAGCCTGAGAATCCATCAGTGAATGAGTAAGCTTCGTGTCCCCCCACATTCTCTAATACTTCATCCATAAATGGTGTAGGGAATGGGTCATGTAGGCATGCATCATTCAACTTCCTTGAGTCGACGCATATCCTAATCCCTCTTCCTTGTTTCTTGTCTTGTACTACCATTGGGCATATCCATTCTGATTCCTCAACTGGTTCGATGATGCCATCTTCGAGCATCCTATCGATCTCATCTTTAACTTTTTGTTTATATATGGGGTTCAGTCTATAAGGTCGTTGTTTAATAGGTCTCGCGTCAGATCTGAGTGGTATCTTCATTTCTCCTAATTCTCCGGCTATACCCTTCATCTCTGTAAATGTTGTGGGAAAAAGGTCGCTATATTCGCGCAACAATTCTGTGATGCTTTCTAAGGTCTGCTCATCCCAGTAATCTCCAATGCTAGCTATTTTGGGTTGCTCGGCGGTTCCGATGTTAACCTTATTTATCTTGATTGGCACGGAAATGACTTCTGAGTCTATGGGTGGTCCTTCCACATCTCTTTCGCCTTCGACTTCTTCAATCTGAATATCGCGTGGGTCATCTTCGTCTGGTGCTTCCTCCTGTACATGGTAACATGATAGTGGTTCCTTGACTATCTTCTTATTCCGTTGCTTCTCTTCTGTAATAAGTTCTATTTCTGGTTCTTCAATGAATATCATTCCTCTGATCCGTTTCAGGGCCGCATCTATGTTGGGGTTCTCATGATCGAATGAGAAAGTGACGATAAAGTTCTGTTGCAATGTCGTCCATGTTGTGGTTCCTTTGCGCAATTCCTAGTTTGTATACCGGTTCGCTGGTATGCCCTCTAAAGTGTGAATGAAGTGGCGAGGCCATTCCTCTAGTGGTGTCATTCTCCACAACGTTTTGCACTCCTCCAAGTGTTTTGCTGGTGTCCCTAGTCCTTCATATTTCTGTTGTTTGTTATCTGCCTATTCTTCGCCGAACCGTATGCACAGTAATCACTTACATTGATACCAATCTGTGATAGTCTCCTTGTGTGCGCCCCACCATCTTTCGGGTGTGGCCTTGAGTGCTAAATCCAGTGCTAGTAGCATGTGTTTCTCTAATACTTCATCTTCATATTGTGTTAAGAATGTTTCCAAATCATTTATTCTGTGGAAACTGGGTGGTTCTCTGATTTCTATGCCTATCCACAGTACTGCGCGATGTATTCTTGCACATCTTCTCATGGATACTTCATGTAGTCTCTGCTGCCAGTTTTCTAACCCAGTGTCTGAGTCCATTGTGCATAAATTAATGCTCTGCCAATTGATTACCTTGTCTGCAGTTGGGTTTACATAATCCTCATCGCGTGCATTTGTTTTGTACAACTGGTCGATCTCCTCTAAGTCCAGGAAAGTGGGTTATACGAACTTCTCCTCTTCTAATGGATCTAGTGGTGCTATGACCCTATAATATCCGGATTCAAATGTCATTTTCCTTGTTTTCAAGTTAATTATGGCCTGGATGTCAAACGCCCAATCCAGACTGAGTAGTGTTGGGTATGGTTTTGTGCCATCTACTATTTCGATGACTTCAAAGTTTTCTTCAGTTTGCACTCCATCAAGATCTACTGTTAATCCTTTCAGTCTACCTATTGGTAGGACTCTTAGCTAGTTTTCTAGTTTTAATTGGGCATTTGAGTATCCCAATGTTGGCTCTCCCATGCATTGCCAGGTCTTCTTGGGTAGAACATTCACTTCGGATCCTAGATCTAGTATAATGTCTCCCATATTGAAATCACCAATGTTAGCATTTAGTCTAAATTCCCTAATTGTTCTTCTTCGGGTGTGTAGGTGATTGATGGTTTTTGGTTCCAGATTTTCTTCTGTCTCGTTGCTACATTTATCTAGTATGTTTTGCAATATTTTCACAGACGAAGGATCACTTAATACTTTTACGCATGATTTCAAAAACTCTTTGATTGTACTTACTTGTCCCTTGGGTTTCATTCCGTTGGTATGATACAACGATGGTGGCATCTCATATTCTGAGACTTGCTTGACTGGTTGTGTAGTTGAAGTCGACGTTGTGTCCTCCTTCTGAAATTCTTGTCTGGCTTCCCTAAAAGTCTCCTTTTGTTTAAGAACGTCAAATTGCTTCTTGGGGTTAGTGTTCTTATTTATCCATTGGTTCTGTGATGGTTCCTGTCGAACTACGTCATTTCCTGTTTTCGTTCCTCCATGAGTGACTATGTTGATGTTTCGTCCGTCGTCCCTTGCTTCGGCTGAAATCCACTGAACATTCTGATTATTTTGGTTCCTCTTTTCCTGAATCTTTACTATTAGTGTCAGACATTCCTCTGTATCATGGTTCGATGTGCGACAATACATACAAGTCGCTGGCGGTAGTGGGCATTCCCATGTGTAATGTCCTGGTTTCTGACAATTGTGACATGTGATTGGTCCTCTACCACGTCTGAAGCCTCCTTTGGCTCGTCCTTCTCCTTTGAAGCCTACGCAATCACCTCTCAGTGCATTATACTTGGGTGCTGGATTATACTGCGCGATATTGTACTAGGGCTGTGCCAGGTTGTATTGCAACTGCAGATTATTGTAGGGTTGCTGCGTAGAATTATACTACTGCTACGGAATGTTGTATGGGGTTGGGGCTTGGTTGAACTGGGGCATTGCTTTCCCAGTCATCATTTCAGCCTGTACTCTATATGCATCTGATGTTCTTTCCTGCATCAACTCCATAGTTCTACAATCTTTTTCACCGTGGCCCACTGACTTACAAAAGGTGAAATATGAATTCTTTGGAGCTGTCTGGTATTTCTGCATCATCGTGCAGTGGTAAGGGTCATGACTGAATTTATTTCATATTTCACACCATAATCCTCCATGTGGTAGTGGGTTTGGCACACCTGTCGCCATATACTGTGTGAATGTTGGGCATTCGTTCCTGTGGTGTCTTTCTATTCTGCATGTGTTACACCAAACAACTTCTCATTTGTCCTTGTTCTTATTCTGGTTCAACTGAAATGTTAGATTCTTCAAATCCTCCTTCAATTCCTCAATAGCTGGGTCCGTCTACTGGTACTGGTTCTCTTCCAGTTGCAAGGTTGCCTGCAGAGCCTCTGCCTGTTTCTGAAAATTCTTCTATCACAAGGGATATTTTAGATGTGGGAGTAGTGAGTTGAAAAATAGGTGCCAGTGTTGTATCTTTGTCATAAGGTATTTTAGTTTTCCCTTCAGTCGCTTGAATCTCTGATCAATCTCCCATACAGATTCTCCTGGTTTATGTCTTATCTCGATCATAGCACTCATGTACTGATCCTATGAGCTCGGATTCTGGAACTCATTAATCAGTAGCTTCTTAATGTCTATCAGTGTCCTCGTCATCCCAGGGGCAGTGTTTGTGTCTAGACTCATGTACCGGTCTAGTGCGTGGTCTCTTAGAGTGATCGCTAACTATGCAAGTTTGGTATCTTCATCAGTGATCTGTTTTGCCTCCCAGATATTTTCACAAATGAACAAGTGCTTCTCAGGATCTTCTGCTGCTTCTCCTTGAAATTCTTGTAATCTGATAGTGGGATCATGTCCTTCCATTCTAAATACTGAACTACTACCTCCACCATGCGGTGTATATACATGACTAATACTGCATGAACTGGCTCCTCCAGTTGTTGCTCCTGTGGTAGATGTACTTCTTGCTGTCGGACTTCCTCCGAGCTTTGGTTGTCTAAACGGTGGTGTTCTCTTTGGTGTATTAGTCGCACATGGGTTTATGGGTTCCACACTGAAATTAATATGGATAGGATGGTTGCCTTATCCTCCCATTCTTAGGCCTCTTTTTTTCCTCTCATAAGTTGTGCACAGGATTTCCTCGATCTGCTCCACAACCTAGAGATCCTCTACCTCTTCCTCATCGCTCGCCAAGCCTTCCCTCGTGGATACAACTCTCTTGTTGGTATTCACCTTATATTGGTAGGGTACTCTGCTACGCATCATTCCTTATGACGCCAAGATCCACTTAATCTGGTTGTCATCCATCAAGATCGGGTCCAAGAGTTCCTCCTCCTTCTTGCTTTTATGCTCACCTTCTTCCATTTATCCTCTCTCTGTCAATGCTTCCCCCCCTTCCCCCATGCACGCAGGGAAGTCTAGCTGTCTGATTCCATTGTCATTACACCTTTGTTATATATCAATATTTTAATAGAAGTATACAGTGATCGAATGTACCTTCCTCGAGGTCCACGTATAAATTCTTGCTCTGCTGCGCTGTATGACTTCGCGGTGTTGACTGCAAACTCTGTGATGAAGTCTGCCACAATACTGTCAAGCCAAAATTCATCTGCGCGGGTGAATTTGTTGTTCACCTGCTGTAACTACTCAACCTGTACTGGGGTCCAATATAGCTGTCGGATCCGATTCGTCACATGGTTATCTTTCAACCTTAGGATCCACTCGTGCAGTAGGTGGGGAAAATCACAGAAAAAGGCTTCGTGTAAATCCGTAAACACATATTTATCCAAATATTTGCGAGGTGTGATGCTAGGGTTTCTATTGTCTTTCTGGGAAAACTCTATATCTTTGGTTCTCAACCAACCTTCGATTTTTGATTTCATGGGGTTCCAAGTTCTCAACATTCCCTTCTAGTGGCTCAGTGGTATTCTTGTTTCACTCATTCTTTTATCATGCACTCTATCTCATCTACTCAGTCCTCTCTTGTTCCTCTTAACACGACAACATAACCATTTGTTGGTATTCTCTACTCTCTTCTACTATCTGAGTTGTTGACCCAAGGTTCATATCTTTCAGGTTACCAATAAAGCCTCTAAAACTACCGCCCCCCCTGGTAAACCAGAAGGCAACACAATACACATAATGCATTGCGCAGTCTCACCCGATATAACTTTAAATGGGTGGTTGTAAGACTCAGGTGTTTACAACCTAGGATTGAGTATGAGATAGGGGTTTGTTAACCAGAGCCATGCACTATGAACTATGAAGGTAATCTACCTATTCCTCACGGGTACATATTTCCATTACATAGGTTACTTCCCGACCAACATATTCATGTTCCATAACAATTTATTAACTAATTTATTAAGCATAACAATAACTGTTGAAAGAAAGTAAAGAGATGCATACATTCATCACATTACACCGTTATTACCATGGTTCACCCCCTCCTGGGCTACGTCCATAAAGATTTGGCTCTTGTCTCTTTTATTACGGTAGTTCTGCATTTTCGGTGCCGCATGCTTACAATTCCATTCTTATGGGTAAGATCTATATGAGGCGAATTAGATCGCACCAGGCTCTATAACCTGCAAACTAATCCTCATATCTACCTTCTGTCCTTTGTTCTAGCTCAACAGCTTACAAAAATGGTACATAACAATATTGCATAATGCCTTCATTCATGTATTACTCTAATGGAATATTATAAGAACCCAAACCCTTACAAAACAATAAACTTACTGTAAAAACGCCAACCTAATATATAAAACTCAATCAACCAACCTACCAACCTCTGTATGATACCTGCGTATCTATATTTATACATTTTGGGCTCTTCAGCCTTCTTGCTGAAAATTACCAAAACCCTAACCCTACCGACGTTAGGTCTTCCTCCCATGCACGTGTGTTGTTCTTCCTCCACCTGTCGCTTTCTTTGTGCATGATTTCTTGCATGCGCGTGTGTTGTTATTTCTCGAGTTGTTACTTCAGTTTCTGCACACTTTCTTTCCCACGATCACCCTTCTTTCTACTTCGGCCTAGTGCCAACAGAATTAAATTATAATGCCTCCTATAGATTGCTACAGGATGAATCCCTTGATTTTGTCTCTGACACTGGTTCTCTTGTTCCATGTTTCATTCTGTCGACTGGGAAATCGAATTTTGTTCCTATTTCAACTAGACCGTCGACCTTCGAATCAACTAGTCCATCATTTTCTATATCGACTGGCTCGTCGACTGAAAATAATCTGAATTCTAATCAATCTTTTGAAGTGAATCATTATTCACCTATTTCTTGTCTACTCACATGGGCTGCCAAGAATATTGAAGTTGCTAAAGTGTATGTTGGAGATGCCTCCTCTGGATGATAAAATCAACGTCAAAAGAAACATGTTAGCGTTTCCTTGATGACTCATGTACTAGGACCAAATTTACCTCTGAGGATAATGTTGAGAGACATAAATCGTGCCTCATTGTGAAAGGATTTTCTCAACAAGAAGGAATTGACTACACTAAAACCTTTTCCCTTGTCGTAAACATGAACTCTATTCGACTGATTCTTTCCCTTACTACGTGTTTTGGAAGGACAATCCATTATATGGAAGTGAGGAGTGATTTTCTTCATGAATACCTATATGAATAAATTTTCATCGAACAACCGCTTGGTTTTGTGAAAGATTCAAATTTGGTATGTTGACTCAAGAAGTTGCTTTATGGTTTGAAGAAGGCTCCCCGAACTTGGTATTCTAAGATCGATAGTTTATTTCTTCAACTTGGTTTCAAATGGTAATCCAATCATAGCTTGTATGTACTCCATTCTAATGGAGGTGCCTTGGTTTTTGTTGTATGTTTTACTTTATTCTCATTCTTAGATTGAAGAAACAACTTGTTGACTCCTTTGACATGATAAATCTTGGTACTCTGCATTATTTTTTGGGTCTTCAAGTATTACCACTTTGTGATGGATTTTTCATTTCTCAGTCTAAATATGTGATGGATTTGTTGACATGTTTTAATATGGATTATTGCAATCCTTCTTCTAATCCTTTTCAGTCTAGAGTAAATCTTACCAAAACCTATCAAACACCTACAATTGATGCTACACTCTATCAACAACTGGTTCGTAGTCTTATTTCTCTTACTCATAGTTGAAATGACATTTCCTTTGTTGTTAGTGTGGTTTGTTGAATTATGCAGGACCCTAAAAAGAGACACTGGAAGGCACTGAAACCAATTTTCAACTATCTCAAGGGTACCACTCATTTTGGTATCAAATATTGTCAAAGTTCATATTTGTTGGTTGACTTCACTGACTCCGACTGGGCTAGGGACAATGATGATCAGAAGTCCACTTCTGGATAAGTGTTTCTCTATAGCACTAGATCTTTGGTGTGGTCATGAAATAAACAAAAGGTAGTCTCTTTTTCGACTACAAAAGAAGAATATCATGGCGCCATACAAGCAGGTACTGAAGTAGTATCGATTCACCAAATTTTTGGAGAAATTGGATTTCCTATTCATACCTCGACTATAGTCTACTATGATAAACAAAGTTCCATACAAGTTTCTAAAAATCATGTTTTCCATAGTAAGATGAAGCATGTTGAGCTCCATGCTCACTATTTGAGATAGTTAGTTCATGAGAATTTTGTCTCTCTTGAATATTCCATAACAAATGATCAGGTTATTGATATCTTCACCAAACCTTTAGCTATAGCCATATTTATCAAGCTCTGCATGATGCTTGGGCTTAAAGAAGTTGCAATTATGGGGGGGTGTCATAATGATGTAATTTCACCTTCTGAATCTCTAGAGTTGATAAGCGGTGTTGTAACATCAAGCATTGATGGTTCATCGCAAATCTCCTGGGTTCATTTGGCCAAGAGGTAGACCTACATATGGATACAGTCGATCGAGCGATTGGCCAACACACTACATTGGTGAATTGAGTAGTTGACATGCATGTTATTCATACAGTCGAAAAAAAATAGAATATAGTCAGGTAGTGGATCAACCAGCCTAGCAATCAACTATGAGTTGGATGCGTAGGCACAAGTCGAGCATCAATGTTTGATCTGACTTGACAAAGCAAATTTGACGGAGTCAACTCTATCATTCAACGGTTACATGTGGACAAGATCTCTCGGATTCTATGGAAATCAATTAGATCTTGAGGCTATAAAATATGACCCTTTGGGTCATTTTCATTATTGTGATTAGGTGACTGAGTTCCAATATGCATTATGGTGTTTTGATCATAGTGCACCTTGCTTAATTGTTGCAATGGTGTCTTTAGACACCACCCTTTTTCTTTGATTTTTTTTGTTCCTCTTTGATTATTTGCAATACCGTGTTCTTTGTTTCATGTCATGTTCCACCTTATTACCCAACATAATTCCCTTTAAATGCCAGGGACATCATGAATAACTAGTGGATCCTGTGAAATAAGTTCAATACCAAGTCATTTTATAATTACCCTACAGAGATGTCGAGGACACCTTATCAATATGTAGTAGCTATGCTTTGAAAATTGTATGGAGAAGTTGATGCCTAGAAATTCATAGTTTCATGGATGCCTCTAATACATTCTATCATATCCACAATATCCATTTTTAATTGTACAAACATCCTCTCTTCCACCTTCGAAGAGATTATATCAACTGCAAAACACACAACTCCTAGGAAACATCCATGTTTCCATATGTCATCCTATTTTCTGGATGTAATGTGTATGGTACACACTTGTCCTAAGATGGGTTGGGGATGGAAACCAAGTGAAACTTCCTTTCACTAGGGTGATATTTATCTCCATTTATCATGAAGTGTGGTTGGCCTATATTAGGGACAAAGGAAAGGAGCAACCATGAGATGAATTTTGAATTCTAAAGTAGGAAATAAACAAGATAGATAAAACCAAGAGTTGTAACTATCATTAGGGAATTCAAGAATCCCCAAGAAACAATTACAAACCCAACTATATATTATGAAGAGCACCCAATTTGAAGGGGCTCTTACATTTTGTAATTTTGAGAACTATTTATGGAATCTTAATAGTAAGAAGCCCTTAGGGCCATTTTGGAGGAGGGGAAATATAGTTCTGGTGATATATTGCTATGAACCTTTTCTAGTTAATTCATTATCACTATAAATGTTGTAAGGTTACGTTGCTCATTTCATAGATTACTCTTGTGTGAATGTTGTAGCTTTGTAGTGCATTTCTTTTCCAATATCATTGTTCTAAGATGATGAATAGATATATTTGAATGAGTTATTGTTGCAAACTATTCTATGCATGTATTTTTTATATATTACTAATCCTTGTCTCTTTGGTAGATAATTGTTTAAGATTACATGCAGGAATTAGTGATTTTACTATCTATTCATTTTTTTAGATAATTTGATCCTAGCTAGGATAGGGTAGATTAGACTTAATTTTTACATTTAGTTTAGTTCATATTTTCATCTTTTTTATTTCTATGTTTTTCACCCACTCATCCAAGTAACGGAAGCTAGTATAGAATTTGGATGGGACTCCTATTCCAAATGGTTTGAACTCTAGTTGGATTTCATACAAGGGAGTACCCTTGTTTATTGAATGGATTTTTTCCTACATCAACATAGTTTTGGCGCTAGGAGGGCATGAAGTTGTATGGCTAGAAGAAACCATTGACCTTCATGTGGATCAACCCCTAATAATACCACCCATGAACCAAAGTCCCAAATTTTTCCTACTGAAGATGATATGATAACCTCGAGTTGGAAGTCCCTTGGGAAGACGCTTCCCCTGCTCTTGAAAGTCCTGTATCTAGAATCCCAGAAGCTTCAACTAGAAATATATATATTGTTCCCATAACTGAAGTCGAAGTTGTTAGATGTATCACTCATTCATTAGAAAAACAGATTTTTCAGTTACCTATAGCACCTATACTACCCAAATGATGAGCTACTTGTAGGCCTATCACCCATTCAGAAATCCTTGTCAGCTCTATTGAAGACCTAGTTGATTTTTCCTTGTAAGAAATTCCACATCCTTTAGATTAGATACCTCCAACCCCTTGAGGCCCACCTCATTATTCCTATGATTCCTAATTGGAATATAACGTCAACACTAGAAGAAATTAAAATATGGATGGTAACTAGAGTTTCATTCCTGCATGGATGTCTCAAGGGTCTTTAAACTTGCTAGGATGCTTACATGACTTACCTAAATGCCCAGAGATTCTTTTATTCAGATTTGATCCTAACAATTCATTCACCCCAAAATATAATATCAATAACCTATACCTCGTTGTCAGGCTCATGAATGTTGAATATGAAGATGTAGTCTACATATATTTTCCCTACACCTTTGAGAATAAAGCATCCACCTGGTACTACAATTTGCCTGCTGGATCCATTGTAAATTGGGATTTATTTGAGAGAGATTTCATAAACAAATTTGGGGAAGAAAAAACCCATGCAACCCTTCTCAAGGAACTAATTACCATCAAAATGGAGAAGAAGAAAAAAATGAAATATTGTAACCAACGCTTCATGACCATACTCAAAAAATTTCTTGTTGAAGCATTGATGATAGAATACTATACTTCTTCTCTACATCCTTCTATTTCCATGTTTGTTAAGAAGTCTGGTAAGTTGACTGTAGCAGTAAATGATGAGGAAGAAAAAAATGTAGAAGATAATCCCTAAGGTAGAAGATAATAAATCACCTGGAAATAAACCCTCGTTGTTAACCAAGTAACATAGAAAGAACCAATTGATTTGGACCGTGTGCTTAAGTTTGTTCAGAAATTATCCAATGAGGTTGTTGATTTGAAAAATAATGTTAGTGAAGGGTCCTCTCATCATAAGCATTTTTAACCTTTCCAAAAGAAAATAAATAACCAACCCAAACCACCTGAAGATTCAAATCTTAATCTAAACTTGGATGTTTTCAAGATGGACAATTTATATTCTTATCATCAGAATAATCGTTTGGAGAAAAATTATTATGATCCAACACCTTAAAAATGATGGAAATTCAATTATTATAGTCCACTTTGAGGGGGAAACCTCCTTTTACAATATATCCAATTCAAAATGAAATATGAGATGAGATAATATGATCCTAAGACTAGGTATTCTTGGTATATATATATTATATATAGGAGACAAGGGGTACAATTATAATGAAAGGATACCATGAAAGGTTCTATTTGACATAAAATTATAATAATATAATTTTAATAATTCATCATCTAGGGATCAATAAGGGGTTTTACGCATAAAATGGGGCTTTGTCTAGGTATCAACATGCCCCTCCCTTTCACACAAGTGTTTTCCTCAACACTTGAGTAACTATGGGTGTTTCTGCATGAAGAAGCCATCTTCCCATGTTTCCTCTTCCACTTGTAGGTTCTTCTATTTGACGAGGTAGTGGTAGGTTTGCAGTATCAAAAGAAAAATTGTTGGGTCATATAGTGAGTAAAGAAGGCATATGTATAGATCTAGAAATAATTAAAGCTATTAATAATCTCAGTCCTCCAACATCTAAAAAAGGAGTACAATCCTTCTTTGGAAATATAAATTTAGTACGAATATTTGTCCTAGACTATGCTACAATTGTAAAGCCAATCGACATATTGTTGAAGAAAGACCAAAAATGAAAATGGACTATAGAGATTAAAACAACATTTACAAAAATAAAGCATGTGATTACTACTACTCCAGTTCTTGTCAGTCCAAACTTTGATAAATATTTTATACTGTATTCGTTTTCCTCAAAAGAAACTATTGGTTCCATATTGACACAAAGGAATTCAAAGGGAGAATAATTGTCAATTAGTTTTATGAGAAAAACATTGCATGATTATGAATTGAAATACTCATAAACAAAAAAGAAAGCCCTCTCTTTAGTTAAAGCAATATCATATTTCAGAACATATATTTTTTCATCTCATGTCATAGCTTATGTCCTGACCTCTCCAGTAAATATGTTGCTTAATCGACATCTTAGAGAAAGAAAATGGGAAAATTTGCTTGCTAAAATCCAGGAGTATGATATTGAAATCAAGCCTCTAAGAGAATTCAAGGGACAAGGATTGGGTAAATTAACGACA
>SNQJ01S0072975.1:20345-32794 GCA_010110895.2 Picea sitchensis | reverse complement strand
GGACTTCTAGAGGATACTCCCTCTAGAAGCACTAGGATAAACTCCCCATAGTATGTGATGCCAAGGTCAACTCCCTTGACATGTCCTCATGTTCTCTCCACAAGGGATGTTGGGATATAATCCCAAACCCACGTATCCCTTCTCGGATAATTGTCCTCACAGATAAACTCAACTCAATCACATAGGAGTATGATCTGGAGAATGTCTCAGGAATCTGCAAACATCAACACTCCCTCTCAACAAGGGAGGCATTCTCTGCCATGCCAAGTATGTCATGTAAGTACTAGAACTTCATCCTGGTTTGGTAAGAACATCAACAACCTACTCATCTATAGGAAGGTACTACGCAATTACTTCCTTCCTCTGCACCATGTCTCAGATCTAATGGTACTTGATCTCAATTTGTTTTGATTTTTCATGAAACACTGAATTCTATGAGATTATCACACAAATATAGTTATCACAATGAATAACAGTGGAATCCAACACATGTTTAGATAAATCTGCAAGGAGCTTGCAAATCGACAATGCTTCACATACTTCCACACTTAATGCAATGTACTTTTCTTTTGTATTACTCAAAGCCACATAAGTCTTGTTTCCTGCTACACCAGGAAACCATGGTAGATCCCAAAGTGAAGCAACACCCGAAGGTGCTCTTTCTATCTACTGCGCTCCCTACCCAATCAGAGTCAATATATCCATGTAATCTCATGTCAATACTGGAATTATATCTCAGACCATGTCCAACTATGCCTCGCAAGTATCTCAACACATGCTTCACAACGATCCAATGTGTCTATCTCAGCTGACTCATAAGATGGATAAGTGCACTCACTCCATAGAAAATATTTGGTTTGGTTTTAACCAGATATATCAATGATCCAATCAGTTATCTGTATAGGGTCAAATCAATCTCACCAGAATAGGAAGAATACACACTTAGTTTCTTTAAATTTGTCAGCATTGGTGTAGTCATGGGATTATAGTTCAATATCCCAAACTTCTTCAATATCCCAACTGTGTAGTTACTCTAAATTAGAAAGATAGCATCAGTTCTCTGCCACACCTCTAGTCCCAAGAAGTAGTGCATCATACCAAGGTCCCTCATCTAAAACTTAGAGGCCAATACATACTTTCATTCAACAATAAGACTCTTTGTACTGGTGAGGAATAAATCATCAACGTAGAGGACCAAAATCAGGGACTCACTATTAACAGTCTTGTAGTATAGGTTGGGATCAACAAAAATTTTGCTAAATCAAAAAATCATTAGGTTTCCATCAATCCTCGCATACTAAGCTCTAGGTTCCTACTTGAGTCCATATAGGGAATTCTTCAACCTGCACACATGCAACTCCTTCTCATGTATCACGAAACCATCTGGTCGTTCGATGTATACTTCTTCCTCAATATCTCCATTGAGAAAGGTTATCTTCATGGCCATATGATGTAGTGTCCAACCCATGGATGTTTCAAGGGAAATAATCGTCCAGATAGAAGTGTATCAAGCAACAAGAGCAAATGTCTCCTCATAATCTATTCCCTCCACCTAAGAGAATCCTCTAGCAACAAATATTGATTTATTCTTCTCGATGCTCCCGTCAGCTATGTGTTTAATCTTATAAATCCACTTGGAAGTCACTACAGACTTCCCCTCAGGTATCAAAACAATATCCCACACATCATTCTTCATGATGAAATGATATTCCTCCATCATGGCATCTCTCCATACTGGCTGACTAGATTCCTCCTCATAACAGGAAGGATCGAAATCAATGATGTGGCTCATAGTTGTGTCATAGCATGAATATCTCTAAGGTCTCTTTCTCTCGCACAAGGTACCATGAGGAGCTACATGTCCTTCTACCTCCTGCAGAGTTTGACGAGTCCATGCAGGTCTCTTCCAACCTACTGCAATATCTTTGGGAATGTCAATTGGAGCTACATGATCAATGAGATCAATTGGATCAATAGGCTCAATTGTATCCCTATGAATTGCTAGAGAGTGAGGGGGAGAAGACACCATCTCTTCTTGTCTCTGACTATCAATCTCCATGTAAGATCCTCTAGATCTCCTGAAGGATACCTCCTCCTCAAAGGTAACATCTTTGCTCACCTCAGTCTATCTTTGGCCAGGGATGTAGATCCGGTATTCCTTCAAAGACTCAATGTACCCCAAAAATGTACCCTTTCTTCTTGAAGGTTCTATCTTGTTCCTTTTTCCCTTGGGTACATGAATGTATACTGGACACCCAAATATCCTAAAGTGTCCAACCTCGGGTTTCATTCATGAATTGTGTCCATACTAGACATCTCGTGGTTCCCTCATGAAACGCGTGTCTAATACCTATCGAGGTTCCCTCATGGAACCAATGTCTCACAAGACATATCATGGTTTCCTCATGAAAGCAATGTATTGGTTCCTTCATCTGACCATATGAGGCACATCATGATGAAGTCTACATTCCCCCCTCCTAGTCCACAAAGGAACCTCCGGGGAGAATGTCTCATGATATTGCCTCAAACACCAACATATTGACACAAGCTTCATGTGATCTCTACTTAGAGGGTTTGTCACTTCTTCTCAAGTCCATATGGATCAACCCACACCAAATACTCATGTTGATCTCACCAAATGCGAGAGAAATTGTTGCAACATGTACCTGTGTCCATCTCAACACAAACCAATCCTGATTAAACCAATGAGGATTCTTGGGAACTGGTAGCGGCCCTGGCTCTCCGTGTTTCAGATTAAATGAAGGCCCCCGACTACTCGAGCTTCATATCTATTGTTGTCGAAATCCATGAAATCCTCTAGTGGTGATTATAGGATTATGGGAGTCTTCTTTCTACTTGACATACACCATTGAAAATATGAAATTCAATTGATTCATTATGATAGTGGGTCACCAAGGAATATTTCCTATGAATTAGTCTAGGATCAAATCCAAAGATGCGCACTTTTCCTTCCTTGATATTGATGCCTTATTTTAGGAGGTTAGACCTTTTCCATGGGAAGAAATTAAAATAGTTTTATCAAATATTCTTTGTGGATTTTCCACTCACTGTTTTCAAACCAGGGCACATTTTACTTTGTTTTCCAATATCTCTACAATGTATTTGACATCCATATCCGTGGAAAATCCATCATTCTCTGTGAATTCCATTTTGAATTCTTATTGTAATCCTAGGACAATGGATCCACCCTATGTTAAAAATTTCTCAGTGGGATATTTGCAGTTGTTTGGAACCAAAATATCAACCTCAACCACTCAACTTATGCCTACGAGAACATATCAGATGAAGAATGATATTTGTGGCTCATTCTTTATTAGATCTAGTAATGCACATTTATTTTCCCCATGCATTGAATATTGATATTTGCGCATGCTTCAGGTTTCCAAGGGATCAGTGCCACCATCCTTCAACTTAAAATACCAGGATGATCAAATGGTGAATTTCTCAAAATTCAAGGCGAAAATTGGTGGTACTCTACTTTTGTCCAGCAAATGAGACCCCTAGCTACATTAAGGAGGTAATATTCCCACTCCTCCACACTTTTCCAAATATCATATTCCTTTTTAAGGTGCAATATGATGTTTCTAATGTCTCATGTGTGGACTTGTGCTTTCAGATACTCCTATGAAAAATTCAAAAAAGGGTTGGTGCCGAAATAATTTGAATTAGTGGAGACAATCCTTAGTCTCATAAGGTAAAGATTCCTAATTATCTATGTATAAACATTTTTTTGGAAATAAATATTTAATACCATAGTTAATCACAATGCATATGTACAATCCATATTCCTAAGAAACGGGTGAAACCATGAAGACAATCATTACTCTGATATCATAAGCACATAAGATAGCTAATGTGCTTCCCATGTTGTGACCGGTTAGGGTTGTGCTCAACTCCTCTTCCTACACGTAAACACAAGTAGGATCTTTAGACTCTCATATTCCTGGGCTCTCCCATGAGGGAGTCAAGCCTAGTCCTGCTCTGATACCATGTTGATTTTTCTATATGAGACAATATTTAATATTCAATATATTATTACAATGATGAGTGTTCCATATAGAGAGAACATATGGTGACCATCCATGCAAGGATGCGTCCCTTAGATAATCAATAACTATTTATTATTATCATTTAATTATTATATATATTATTTAATAATCAATAATTATATGGCCATGTTTTGTCATGTCGTAAGAGTAAGTGAAGAGATACATTTTCTAATCATTGAGTAAGATTCTTTAAAAATAAATGGCCAATAATAACCTACTCTCATAATTTTATTGGCAGTTGTTATAGGTGCAAAATTTCCTCCACAAATGCCTTCATGAAATTCTTGTAAAAATTATTGAGCCTTCACGTAATCGATGCATCTCAATAAAATACCATCAAAACTCATCTGAAATAAAACTTTAGCAACTAATACATATTGATTGGCCTTGATTTTTAAGGATCTTCTTTCTTTAGAAGACATTCCAATTGGGAATTTCCGAGACTTCAAATAAAAGAGTATGTTTTTATACCATTCATACGTTGAAAAAAATGAACATGATGAAATTGATATATCTAAATTTACTGCATCAATCCCTGTCGTTAATTTACCCAATCCTTGTCCCTTGAATTCTCTTAGAGGCTTGATTTCAATATCATACTCCTGGATTTTAGCAAGCAAATTTTCCCATTTTCTTTCTCTAAGATGTCGATTAAGCAACATATTTACTGGAGAGGTCAGGACATAAGCTATGACATGAGATGAAAAAATATATGTTCTGAAATATGATATTGCTTTAACTAAAGAGAGGGCTTTCTTTTTTGTTTATGAGTATTTCAATTCATAATCATGCAATGTTTTTCTCATAAAACTAATTGACAATTATTCTCCCTTTGAATTCCTTTGTGTCAATATGGAACCAATAGTTTCTTTTGAGGAAAACGAATACAGTATAAAATATTTATCAAAGTTTGGACTGACAAGAACTGGAGTAGTAGTAATCACATGCTTTATTTTTGTAAATGTTGTTTTAATCTCTATAGTCCATTTGCATTTTTGGTCTTTCTTCAACAATATGTTGATTGGCTTTACAATTGTAGCATAGTCTGGGACAAATCTCTGTACTAAATTTATATTTCCAAAGAAGGATTGTACTCCTTTTTTAGATGTTGGAGGACTAAGATTATTAATAGCTTTAATTATTTCTAGATCTATACATATGCCTTCTTTACTCACTATATGACCCAACAATTTTCCTTTTGATACTGCAAACCTACCACTACCTATTGAAATAGAAGAACCTACAAGTGGAAGAGGAAACATGGGAAGATGGCTTCTTCATGCAGAAACACCCATAGTTACTCAAGTGTTGAGGAAAACACTTGTGTGAAAGGGAGGGGCATGTTAATACCTAGACAAAGCCCCATTTTATGCGTAAAACCCCTTATTGATCCCTAGATGTTGAATTATTAAATTTATATTATTATAATTGTATGTCAAATAGAACCTTTCATGGTATCCTTTCATTATAATTGTACCCCTTGTCTCCTATATATAATATATATATACCAAGAATACCTAGTCTTAGGATCATATTATCTCATCTCATGTTTCATTTTGAATTGGATATATTGTAAAAGGAGGTTTCCCCCTCAAAGTGGACTGTAATAATTGAATTTCCATCATTTTTAAGGTGTTGGATCATAATAATTTTTCTTCGAACGATTATTCTGATGATAAGAATATAAATTGTCCATCTTGAAAACATCCAAGTTTAGATTAAGATTTGAATCTTCAGGTGGTTTGGGTTGGTTATTTATTTTCTTTTGGAAAGGTTAAAAGGGCTTATGATGAGAGGACCCTTCACCAACATTATTTTTCAAATCAACAACCTCATTGGATAATTTATGAACAAACTTAAGCACACGGTCCAAATCAATTGGTTCTTTCTATGCTACTTGGTTAACAACGAGGGTTTCTTTCCAGGTGATTTATTATCTTCTACCTTAGGGATTATCTTCTACATTTTTTTCTTCCTCGTCATTTTCTACTACAGTCAACTTCCCAGACTTCTTAACAAACATGGAAATAGAAGGGTGTAGAGAAGAAGTATAGTATTCTATCATCAATGCTTCAATAAGAAATTTTTTGAGGATGGTCGTGAAGCGTTGGTTACAATATTTCATTTTTTTCTTCTTCTCCATTTTGATGGTAATTAGTTCCTTGAGAAGGGTTGCATGGGTTTTTTCTTCCCCAAATTTGTTTATGAAATCTCTCTCAAATAAATCTCAATTTACAATGGATCCAGCAGGCAAATTGTAGTACCAGGNCAATATTTCATTTTTTTCTTCTTCTCCATTTTGATGGTAATTAGTTCCTTGAGAAGGGTTGCATGGGTTTTTTTCTTCCCCAAATTTGTTTATGAAATCTCTCTCAAATAAATCTCAATTTACAATGGATCCAGCAGGCAAATTGTAGTACCAGGTGGATGCTTTATTCTCAAAGGTGTAGGGAAAATATATGTAGACTACATATTCATATTCAACATTCATGAGCCTAACAACGAGGTATAAGTTATTGATATTATATTTTGGGGTGAATGACTTGTTAGGATCAAATCTGAATAAAAGAATCTCTAGGCATTTAGGTAAGTCATGTAAGCATCCTAGCAAGTTTAAAGACCCTTGAGACATCCATGCAGGAATGAAACTCTAGTTACCATCCATATTTTAATTTCCTCTAGTGTTGGCGTTATATTCCAATTAGGAATCATAGGAATAATGAGGTGGGCCTCAAGGGGTTGGAGGTATCTAATCTAAAGGATGTGGAATTTCTTGCAAGGAAAAATCAACTAGGTCTTCAATAGAGCTGACAAGGATTTCTGAATGGGTGATAGGCCTACGAGTAGCTCATCATTTGGGTAGTATAGGTGCTATAGGTAACTGAAAAATTGGTTTTTCTAATGAATGAGTGATACATCGAACAACTTCGACTTCAGTTATGGGAACAATATATAGATTTCTAGTTGAAGCTTCTGGGATTCTAGATACAGGACTTTCAAGAGCAGGGAAAGAGTCTTCCCAAGGGACTTCCAACTCGAGGTTATCATCTTCAATAGGAAAAATTTGGGACCGTGGTTAATGGGTGGTATTATTAGGGGTTTATCCACATGAAGGTCAAGGGTTTCTTCTAGCCATACAACTTCATGCCCTCCTAGCGCCAAAACTATGTTGATGTAGGAAAAATTCCATTCAATAAACAAGGGTACTCCCTTGTATGAAATCCAACTAGAGTTCAAACCATTTGGAATAGGAGTCCCATCCAAATTCTATACTAGCTTCCGTTACTTGGATGAGTGGGTGAAAAACGTAGAAATAAAAAAGATGAAAATATGAACTAAACTAAATGTAAAAATTAAGTCTAATCTATCCTATCCTAGCTAGGATCAAATTATCTAAAAAAATGAACAGATAGTAAAATCACTAATTCCTGCATGTAATCTTAAACAATTATCTACCAAATAGACAAGGATTAGTAATATATATAAAAAAAATACATGCATAGAATAGTTTGCAACAACAACTCATTCAAATATATCTATTCATCATCTTAGAACAATGATATTGGAAAAGAAATGCACTACAAAGCTACAACATTCACACAAGATTAATCTATGAAATGAGCAACGTAACCTTACAACATTTATAGTGATAATGAATTAACTAGAAAAGGTTCATAGCAATATATCACCAGAACTATATTTCCCCTCCTCCAAAATGGCCCTAAGGGCTTCTTACAATTAAGATTCCATAAATAGTTCTCAAAATTACAAAATGTAAGAGCCCCTTCAAAGTGGGTTCTCTTCATAATATATAGTTGGGTTTGTAATTGTTTCTTGGGAATTCTTGAATTCCCTAATGATAGTTACAACTCTTGGTTTTATCTATCTTGTTTCTTTCCTACTTTAGAATTCAAAATTCATCTCATGGTTGCTCCTTTCCTTTGTCCCTAATATAGGCCAACCACACTTCATGATAAATGGAGATAAATATCACCCTAGTGAAAGGAAGTGTCACTTGGTTTCCATCCCCAACCCATCTTAGTACAAGTGTGTACCATACACATTACATCCAGAAAATAGGATGACATACGGAAACATGGATGTTTCCTAGGAGCTGTGTGTTTTGCAGTTGATATAATCTCTTCGAAGGTGGAAGAGAGGATGTTTGTACAATTAAAAATGGATATGGTGGCTATGATAGAATGGATTAGAGGCATCCATGAAACTATGAATTTCTAGGCATCAACTTCTCCATACAAATTTCAAAGCATAGCTACTACATACTGATAAGGTGTCCTCGACATCTCTGTAGGGTAATTATAAAATGACTTGGTATTGAACTTATTTCACAGGATCCACTAGTTATTCATGATGCCCCTAGTATTTAAAGGGAATTATGTTAGGTAATAAGGTGGAACATGACATGAAACAAAGAACACAGTATTGCAGATAATCAAAGAGGAACAAAAAAAATCAAAGAAAAAGGGTGGTGTCTAAAGACACCATTGCAACAATTAAGCAAGGTGCACTATGATCAAAACACCATAATGCATATTGGAACTCAGTCACCTAATCACCATAATGAAAATGACCCATAGGGTCATATTTTATAGCCTCAAGATCTAATTGTTTTCCATAGAATACGAGAGATCTTGTCCACATGTAACCATTGAATGATAGATTTGACTCTATCAAATCCGCTTTGTCAAGTCGGATCAAACATTGATGCTCGACTTGTGCCTACGCATCCAACTCATAGTTGATTGCTAGGTTGGTTGATCCACTACCTGACTATATTCTTTTTTTTTCGACTGTATGAATAGCATGCATGTCAACTGCTCAATTCACCAATGTAGTGTGTTGGTCGATCGCTCAATCGATTTTATCCATATGTAGGTCTACCTCTTGGCCGAATGAACCCAGGATATTTGTGATGAACCATCAATGCTTGATGTTACAACACCGCTTATCAACTCTAGAGATTGAGAAGGTGAAATTACATCATTATGACACCCCCCCATAATTGCAACTTCTTTAAGCCCAAGCATCATGCAGAGCTTGATAAATATGGCTATAGCTAAAGGTTTGGTGAAGATATCAACAACCTGATCATTTGTTATGGAATATTCAAGAGAGACAAAATTCTCATGAACTAACTATCTCAAATAGTGAGCATGGAGCTCAACATGCTTCATCTTACTATGGAAAACATGATTTTTAGAAACTTGTATGGAACTTTGTTTATTATAGTAGACTGTAGTCGAGGTATGAATAGAAAAGCCAATTTCTCCAAAAAATTGGTGAATCGATACTACTTCAGTACCTGCTTGTATGGCTCCATGATATTCTTCTTCTATAGTCGAAAAAGAGACTACCTTTTGTTTATTTCACGACCACACCAAAGATCTAGTGCTATAGAGAAACACTTATCCAGAAGTGGACTTCTGATCATCATTGTCCCCAGCCTAGTCGGAGTCAGTGAAGTCAACCAACAAATATGAACTTTGACAATATTTGATACCAAAATGAGTGGTACCCTTGAGATAGTTGAAAATTGGTTTCACTGCCTTCCAGTGTCTCTTTTTAGGGTCCTGCATAATTCAACAAACCACACTAACAACAAAGGAAATGTCAGTTCAACTATGAGTAAGAGAAATAAGACTATGAACCAGTTGTTGATAGAGTGTAGCATCAATTGTAGGTGTTTGATAGGTTTTGGTAAGATTTACTCTAGACTAAAAAGGATTAGAAGAAGGATTGCAATAATCCATATTAAAACATGTCAACAAATCCATCACATATTTAGACTGAGAAATGAAAAATCCATCACAAAGTGGTAATACTTGAAGACCCAAAAAATAATGCAGAGTACCAAGATCTATCATGTCAAAGGAGTCAACAAGTTGTTTCTTCAATCTAAGAATGAGAATAAAGTAAATCATACAACAAAAACCAAGGCACCTCCATTGGAATGGAGTACATACAAGCTATGATTGGATTACCATTTGAAACCAAGTTGAAGAAATAAACTATTGATCTTAGAATACCAAGTTCGGGGAGCCTTCTTCAAACCATAAAGCAACTTCTTGAGTCAACATACCAAATTTGAATCTTTCACAAAACTAGGCGGTTGTTCGATGAAAATTTATTCATATAGGTATTCATGAAGAAAATCACTCCTCACTTCCATATAATGGATTTTCCATCCAAAACACGCAGTAAGGGAAAGAATCAGTCGAATAGAGTTCATGTTTACGACAAGGGAAAAGGTTTTAGTGTAGTCAATTCCTTCTTGTTGAGAAAATCCTTTCACAATGAGGCACGATTTATGTCTCTCAACATTATCCTCAGAGGTAAATTTGGTCCTAGTACATGAGTCATCAAGGAAACGCTAACATGTTTCTTTTGACATTGATTTTATCATCCAGAGGAGGCATCTCCAACATACACTTTAGCAACTTCAATATTCTTGGCAGCCCATGTGAGTAGACAAGAAATAGGTGAATAATGATTCACTTCAAAATATTGATTAGAATTCGGAGTATTTTCAGTCAACGGGCCAGTCGATATAGAAAATGATGGACTACTTGATTCGAAGGTCGACGGTCGAGTTGAAATAGGAACAAAATTTGATTACCTAGTCGACAGAATGAAACATGGAACAAGAGCACCAGTGTCAGAGACAAAATCAAGGGGTTCATCATGTAGCAATCCATAGAAGGCATTACAATTTAATTCTGTTGGCACCAGGCCAAAGTAGAAAGAAGGATGATCGTGGTAAAGAAAGTGTGCAAAAATTGAAGTAACAGCTCAAGAAATAACAACACACACGCATGCAAGAAAGCATGCACAAAGAAAGTGACTGGTGGAGGAAGAACAACACACGTGCACGGGAGGAAGACCTAATGTCAGTAGGGTTAGGGTTTTGGTAATTTTCAGTAAGAAGGTTGAAGAGCCCGAAATGTATAAATATAGATACGTAGGTATCATACAGAGGTTGGTAGGTTGGTTGATTGAGTTTTATATATTAGGTTGGCATTTTTACAGTAAGTTTACTGTTTTGTAAGGGTTCGGTTTCTTATAATATTCCATTAGAGTAATACATGAATGAAGGCATTATGCAATATTGTTATGTACCATTTTTGTAAGTTGTTGAGCTAGAATAGAGGACAGAAGGTAGATATGAGGATTATTTTGCAGGTTGTAGAGCCTGGTGCAATCTAGTTCGCCTCATATAGATCTTACCCATAAGAATGGAATTGTAAGCATGCGGTGCCGAAAATGCAGAACTACCATAATAAAAGAGACAAGAGCCAAATCTTTGTGGACGTAGCCCAGGAGGGGGTGAACCATGGTAATAACGGTGTAATGTGATGAATGTATGCATCTCTTTACTTTCTTTCAACAGTTATTGTTATGCTTAATAAATGAGTTAATACATTGTTATGGAACACGAATATGTTGCTCGGGAAGTAACCTATGTAATGGAAATATGTACCCATGAGGAATAGGTAGATTACCTTCATAGTTCATAGTGCATGGCTCTGGTTAACAAACCCCTATCTCATACTCAATCCTAGGTTGTAAACACCTGAGTCTTACAACCACCCATTTAAAGTTATCTCGGGTGAGACTGCGCAGTGCATTATGTGTACTATGTTGCCTTCTGGTTTACCAGGGGGGGCGGTAGTTTTAGAGGCTTTATTGGTAACCTGGAAGATATGAACCTTGGGTCAACAACTGAGATAGTAAAAGAGAGAAGAGAATACCAAAACATGGTTATGTTGTCGTGTTAAGAGGAACAAGAGAGGACTGAGTAGATGAGATAGAGTGCATGATAAAAGAATGAGTGAAACAAGAATACCACTGAGCCACTAGAAGGGAATGTTGAGAACTTGGAACCCCATGAAATCATAAATCGAAGGCTGGTTGAGAACCAAAGAGATAGAGTTTTCCCAGAAAGACAATAGAAACCCTAGCATCACACCTCGCAAATATTTGGATAAATATGTGTTTACGGATTTACACGAAGCCTTTTTCTGTGATTTTCCCCACCTATTGCACGAGTGGATCCTAAGGTTGAAAGATAACCATGCGATGAACCGGATCTGATAGCTAGATTGGACCCCAGTACAGCTTGAATAGTTACAGCAGGTGAACAACA
The DNA here is from genome assembly GCA_010110895.2 of Picea sitchensis. Taxonomy (NCBI): domain Eukaryota; kingdom Viridiplantae; phylum Streptophyta; class Pinopsida; order Pinales; family Pinaceae; genus Picea; species Picea sitchensis. Next base: position 20,560 of record SNQJ01S0072975.1, on the reverse strand, counting down.
AATTCACCCTCACAGATGAATTTTGGCTTGACAGTATTGTGGCAGACTTCATCACAGATTTTGCAGTCAACGCCGCGAAGTCATACAGCGCAGCAGAGCAAGAATTTATACGTGGACCTCGAGGAAGGTACATTCGATCACTGTATACTTCTATTAAAATATTGATATATAACAAAGGTGTAATGACAATGGAATCAGACAGCTAGACTTCCCTG
>SNQJ01S0072975.1:10224-20295 GCA_010110895.2 Picea sitchensis | reverse complement strand
GCAGCAGAGCAAGAATTTATACGTGGACCTCGAGGAAGGTACATTCGATCACTGTATACTTCTATTAAAATATTGATATATAACAAAGGTGTAATGACAATGGAATCAGACAGCTAGACTTCCCTGCGTGCATGGGGGAAGGGAGGGAAGCATTGATAGAGAGAGGATAAATGGAAAAAGGTGAGCATAAAATCAAGAAGGAGGAGGAACTCTTGGACCCGATCTTGATGGATGACAACCAGATTAAGTGGATCTTGGCGTCATCAGGAACGATGCGTAGCGGAGTACCCTACCAATATAAGGTGAATACCAAGAAGAGAGTTGTAGCCACGAGGGAAGGCTTGGCGAGCGATCAGGAAGAGGTAGAGGATCTCTAGGCTATGGAGCAGATCGAGGAAATCCTGTGCACAACTTATGAGAGGAAAAAAAGAGGCCTAAGAATGGGAGGATAAGGTAACCATCCTATCCATATTAATGTCAGTGTGGAACCCATAAACCCATGTGCGACTAATACACCAAAGAGAACACCATCGTTTAGACAACCAAAGCTCGGAGGAAGTCTGACAGCAAGAAGTACATCTATCGTAGGAGCAACAACTGGAGGAGCCAGTTCATGCAGTATTAGTCAAGTATATACACTACATGGCAGAGGTAGTAGTTCAGTATTTAGAATGGAAGGACATGATCCCACTATCAGATTACCAGAATTTCAAGGAGAAGCAGTAGAAGATCCTGAGAAGCACTTGTTCATTTGTGAAAAGATCTGGGAAGCAAAACAGATCACTAATGAAGATACCAAACTTGCATAGTTAGCGATCATGCTAAGAGACCGCGCACTAGACTAGTACATGAGTCTAGACACAAACACTGCCCCTGGGATGACGAGGACATTGATAGACATTAAGAAGCTACTGATTAATGAGTTCCATAAGCCGAGCTCATAGGATCAGTACATGAATGATATGATCGAGATAAGACAGAAACCAGGAGAATCTGTATGGGAAATTGATTAGATATTCAAGCAACTGAAGGGAAAACTAAAATACCTTATGACAAAGATACAACACTGGCACCTATTTGTCAACTCACTACTCCCACATCTAAAATATCCCTTGCGATAGAAGAATTTTCAGATATAGGCAGAGGCTCTGCAGGCAACCTTGCAACTGGAAGAGAACCAGTACCAGCAGACGGACCCAGCTATTGAGGAATTGAAGGAGGATTTGAAGAATCTAACATTTCAGTTGAACCAGAATAAGAACAAGGACAAACGAGAATTTGTTTGGTGTAACACATGCAGAACAGAAAGACACCACAGAAATGAATGCCCAACATTCACACAGTATATGGCGACAGGTATGCCAAACCCACTACCACATGGAGGATTATGGTGCAAAATATGAAATAAATTCGATCATGACCCTTACCACTGCACGATGATGTAGAAATACCAGACAGCTCCAAAGAATTCATATTGCACCTTTTGTAAGTCAGTGGGCCACGGTGAAAAAGATTGCAGAACTATGGAGCTGATGCAGGAAAGAACATCAGATGCATATAGAGTACAGGTTAAAATGATGACTGGGCAAGCAATGCCCCAGTTCAACCAAGCCCCAACCCCATACAACATTACATAGCAGTAGTATAATTCTACGCAGCAACCCTACAATAACATGCAGTTGCAATACAACCTGGCACAGCCCTAGTACAATATCGCGTAGTATAATAAGGCACCAAAGTATAACACACTGAGAGGTGATCGCGCAGGCTTCAAAGGAGAAGGACGAGTTAGAGGAGGCTTCATACATGGTAGAGGAGCAATCACATGTCACAATTGTCAGAAACCAGGACATTACGCACGGGAATGCCCACTACCGCCAGCGACTTGTATGTATTGTCGCGCATCGGACCATGATACAGAGGAATGTCTGACACTAATAGTAAAGATTCAGGAAAAGAGGAACCAAAATAATCATAATGTTCAGTGAATTTCAGCCAAAGAAAGGGACGACGGATGAAACATCAACATAGTCACTCATGGAGGAACGAAAACAGGAAATGACGTAGTTCGACAGGAACCAGCACAGAACCAATGGATAAATAAGAACACTAACCCCAATAAGTAGTTTGACGTGCTTAAACAAAAGGAGACTTTTAGGAAATCCAGACAAGAATTTCAGAAGGAGGACAAAATGTTGACTTCAACTACACAACCAGTCAAGCAAGTCTCAGAATATGAGATGCCACCATCGCTGGATCATACCAACGGAATGAAACCCAAGGGACAAGTAAGTACAATCAAAGAGTTTTTGAAATCATGCGTAAAAGTATTAAGTGATCCTTCATCTGTGAAAATATTGCAAAACATACTAGACAAATGTAGCAGCGAGACGGAAGAAAAGCTAGAACCAAAAACCATCAATCACCTACACACCCGAAGAAGAACAAGTAGGGAATTTAGACTAAATTCTAACATTGGTGATTTCAATATGGGAGACATTATACTAGATCTAGGATCCAAATTGAATGTGCTACCCAAGAAGACCTGGCAATGCATGGGAGAGCCAACATTGGGAAACTCAAATGCCCAATTAAAACTAGAAAACCAACATAGAGTCCTACCAATAGGTAGACTGAAAGGATTAATAGTAGATCTTGATGGAGTGCACACTGAAGCAAACTTTGAAGTCATCAAAATAGTAGATGGCACAACACCATACCCAACACTACTCGGTCTGGATTGGGCGTTTGACAACTAGGCCATAATTAACTTGAAAACAAGGAAAATGACATTTGAATCCGGATATTACAGGGTCATAGCACCACTAGATCCATCAGAAGAGGAGAGGTTTGTATAACCCACTTTCCTGGACTTAGAGGAGATCGACCAGTTGTACAAAACAAATGCATGCGATGAGGATTATGTAAACCCAATTGCAGACGAGATAATCAATTGGCGGAGCATTAATTTATGCACAATGGACTCAGACACCGGGTTAGAAAACTGGCAGCATAGACTACATGAAGTATCCACGAGAAGATGTGCAAGAATACACCGCACAGTACGGTGGATAGGCATAGAAATCAGAGAACCACCCAGTTTCCACGGAATAAATGATTTGGAAACATTCTTAACACAATATGAGGACGAAGTATTAGAGAAACACAGGCTACTAGCACTGGATTTAGCACTCAAGGCCACACCCGAAATATGGTGGGGCGCACACAAGGAGACTATCACAGATTGGTATCAATGTAAGTGATTACTGTGCATACGGTTCTGCGAAGAACAGGCAGATAACAAACAACAGAAATATGAAGGACTAGGGACACCAGTGAAACACTTGGAGGAGTGCAAAACATTGTGGAGAATGACACCACTAGAGGAATGGCCTCACCACTTCATTCACACTTTAGAGGGCATACCAGCGAACTGGTATACAAACCAGGAATTGCGCAAAGGAACCACAACATGGACGACATTGCAACAGAACTTTATCGTCACTTTCTCATTCGATCATGAGAACCCCAACATAGATGTGGCCCTGAAACGGATCAGAGGAATGATATTCATTGAAGAACCAGAAATAGAACTTATTACAGAAGAGAATCAAAGGAATAAGAAGACGGTCAAGGAACTACTATCATGTTACCATGTACAGGAGGAAGCACCAGACGAAGATGACCCGCGCGATATTCAGATTGAAGAAGTCGAAGGCGAAAGAGATGTGGAAGGACCACCCATAGACTCAGAAGTCATTTCCGCACCAATCAAGATAAATAAGGTTAACATTGGAACCGTCGAGCAACCCAAAATAGCTAGCATTGGAGATTACTGGGATGAGCAGACCTTAAAAAGAATCACATAATTGTTGCGCGAATATAGCGACCTTTTTCCCACAACATTTACAGAGATGAAGGGTATAGCTGAAGAATTAGGAGAAATGAAGATACCACTCAGATCTAACGCGAGACCTATTAAACAACGACCTTACAGACTGAACCCCATATATAAACAAAAAGTTAAAGATGAGATCGATAGGATGCTCAAAGATGGCATCATCGAACCAGTTGAGGAATCAGAATGGATAGGCCCGATGGTAGTACAAGACAAGAAACAAGGAAGAGGGATTAGGATATGCGTCGACTCGAGGAAGTTGAATGATGCATGCCTACATGACCCATTCCCTACACCATTTATGGATGAAGTATTAGAGAATGTGGGGGGACACAAAGCTTACTCATTCACTGATGGATTCTCAGGCTACCATCAGATTAATATAGCACAGGAGGATAGACACAAGACCACGTTTGCAATGGAATGGGGATCTTATCAGTACAAAGTCATGTCGTTTGGACTAAAGAATGCACCCGCCATATTCTCTAGAGTGGTCATCGCAGCATTTAAGGAATTCATCCATCAGTTTTTCGAAGTATACCCGGATGATTGGACAGTTTACAGTCTGTTGAAACACCATGTGGAAGTGTTACAACTAATGTTGGAACAATGCAGACACTGCCAGATATCACTGAATATCAAGAAATGAATATTTGGAACACCTTTTGGGATACTATTGGGCCACATAGTATGCAAACAAGGCTTACTAGTGGATCCGACAAAGATCGCAATCATTGTTAACTTACCAACACCAAAAATAGTCCGTCAGCTAAGAGAAACGTTAGGCCACATAGAATACTACAGAAAATTCATCAAAGGCTATGCGCAGATCACAACACCAATGGAAAAGATGCTAAGGAAAGATACAAAATATCAATGGAACGATGTGTGTCAACATGGTCTGGACACTTTGAAGGAAAATATGGTTACTGTACCAATATTAGTATTTCCAGACTGGGAAAAGACATTCCATGTGCATGTATATGCATCAACAATAGCACTTGAAACTATCTTAGTGCAACCAGGAGCACAAGACTTGGATCACCCGATAGCGTTCGCAAGCAGAAAATTATCAGACTCAGAACCGAATTATAACATGACATAAAGAGAAGGCCTAGTTATGGTTTACACACTACAAAAGTTCAGACATTACCTATTGGGAAAACATTTTAATATGTTTACAGATCACTCGGCCCTGAAATACCTAGTCAACAAGCCAGTGTTGGGGGGGAGAATATTTTGATCGTTATTGTTATTTCAAGAATTTGACTTCGAAGTAATAGTCAAACCAGGAAAATTGAATGCAGGACCTGACCACCTATCACGGGTCACAAATGGAGAAGAACCTACGAATTTAGAAGACAACTTTTTGGGTGCACAGTTATTCTCAGTACAGATTGCTGACGAATACTTCGCAGATATCATTCAGTACTTGACTACAGGTACTGCGCCACAAGAATATACCATCACTCAGAAGAAGAATCTGGTAGTTCGCACGACCGAATATCAACTGATTGCAGTACATCTATATAAATTGGGCGCAGATAGCATCTTGCGAAGGTACATGTTAGAGCACAAATGACCAAGAATTTTAGCAAACTCCCATGAGGGAATGGAAGGAGGAAATTATGTAGGAAAATCTACCACGCAGAAGGTACTTGTTGAGGGTGGGAATCCCTCCTACGGACTTGCACTTAGGGTTTTATCATGCATGCAGAAAATACCTAAAGATTCCTACTTTTTACCATCATTCTGGACCTAATCCCCATTTTTCTTAAGCAAATACACAGTTAAGAAGATCAAGTGAACATACCTTATTTCCATTGTTTGATACTGATCCTTCTTCATGCTTGGTCGCTCTTTGACTACAACTCCCCTCCCAAGGCTGACTTGCATTCACAAAAGACAAACAAAGAACTCCACATGCATTTGATCTACGGATTAATGGGTTAGATATTGTAATCAACGTGTATGCAATAAACAATGAAAAATTCATATGGTGGGATGGGAAAAGTACTTATTTATTATTAACTTCACTAAAGAAACTTACAATAATGAAGTTGGCCACTGCTCCACGAACCTAGTCCTGGGCTCCTCTTCAACTGTCCTCCAACTGCTTTTCTCTATACTTCTCTTTGCACAAGGATGGATAAAGGTTGGGACAAGGGGAATGCTCAATTGGGTATAGTCTCTTTACTATGATTTTCCTCTTTTCAAATGGGACCCTTACCCCTTCTATTATAGGCTAGAAGGAGCTAGGTATTTGGTCTAATGATCGACCATGCATGGCTGAAAGGTTTAGTTAACTTGCTCAAAGTTGTGAGTTCCATCAACAACTTTCATTTTTCTGTGATTTTGTAGGTACAAGTGGTTTGTATTGGAGCATCTAGCGTGTACACACTTGTAGTTATGGAGCGGGGCGCGTGGGCCTTTATAAAGAGGGTTTTTTAACCAGAGTTGTTCAGTACTGGCTTGGCAAAGAAGGCATATGGGATAGCCTAATGTCAGGTAAGTATGTTTGGTGCAAATTAGGGTTATAATAGATGCCCCCTAATGTGTGAGGTCAGAAGAGCATCTGATGGACGAAATACATTACCAATCTTTATCAACGTACCAAACCGGTGAGCCCAGGTACCAGAATACGAGAGGTGCCATCTGTAAAATAAAAATTGTCTCACCGAGGCAGGCATACCCATGCTCGGAATGAAATAAAATCATGGCTACCAATCAAATACATTGTAGATCCATGTCATATAAATATATAAAGTGTAGCCCCGAGAAATACACAGCGGATCTACATCTCAAAATAAAAAAGATATACATGTATAGTATCCATTTTCTAGAAGCTGATAAGGCCTGATGGCTGGAGATGAGGTCTTCAGAGCTTGAGCAACAACTTCAAAATCTTCAAAACTTGGGTAGGAGTGTAATATGAGTGTACGAATTCACTACCCATAGGTCTTTGATGGCTCGTCGGGCATAGACTAGAGGATCTTGATGATCAGACTGAAGGCTTCATGATTTCGAACAAAGACTTGATTGGACCTTCGGGGTGGCCGAGCATGAGGACAAGAGACAAACTACAGAGGGGCCAACTCGGGCTTGGAAAAAATTCCCTTGAACAATAGCATGAAAAACGATGAGACTCAGGCAACATAGCATTAAGATAAGTTCAGAGGCAGGAGGCAACACAAACTCTCCATATGTTTGGAAGAATAACCAAACAGAGGAGGACACAGCTCAATGTAGTGAGAACAGCTTCCTAAGGTCATATTAAATCCTAGGGCCTGACAAACAAACGGAAGGATGTGCTTTATCCAAGGGCAACTCATTGCGCTGCCAATACAAAGAAAATACTTTTCCCTTCCTCTTTTTGGGGTATATTTGATTTTTTTTTGTCTTTTTCAATAATTTTGGAAAAAGCATAAAATAATGTTATGTTGCAAGGAGGTATGAGTGTTTCAAACATACGAGTTTGAGGTGCAAGGACAAGACTGGTGTTCAAAGTAAGGACACTCAGGAAAAATCCCTCCTGGGGCCAAAGGTGTCAAGACACAGAGGCAAAGTGCTACAGGGCTTGCATATAAGGCATGCTTCAGATGGTTCGGTTGAGAGCAACATGGAGCTGGCATTAGACCAAAGACGCAGGTATGCAAATGCGGTCAACAAAACACACAATGGTAACGTCATTCGATGTAAGTTTAACGAGCCCAGAGAAGGTAATATCGGTGGTTTTTCATATTTAGAGAGTCTGGAAAATGTAAACGGAGACTCCAATGGGGTACCTTTTTCAAAGGTAGTCTAATTGGTTCAAAAAAGGGGTAAACTAGCACCAACAAGACATCTATTCAAAACCATTTTAACAAGTGTGATAAAGACAAGATCACTTGGTGATTTTTTCATTTTTAAGGAGTCTGAAAAAAGCTTAACTATGGACTCCGTCAGGAATGTTCTTCTGGACCATTTTAACGAGTGTGAAAGAATAAGGTCACTCGACGATTTTTTCAATTTTAGGGAGTATGAAAAGAGCTTAACTATGGACTCCATGGGGGTTCCTTTTTCATAAATTTAGTCCCTCGGGCCCGAAAAAGGGTTAAAATTATACCTGAGAATACTCTTCTAGAGATCCGAAGCCTCTAGAGTATACCTTTGTTTGTATAGTTGACTGTCTGGATCGAAAAAGGGGTAAACTACCGCCGGATAGACATGGCTTCAAATTTCAGTTTAACGATCATGAAAGGCCACAAGATCATTTGGCAATCTTTTCATGTTTAGAGGGTCTGAAAAGGGCTTAAAAGAAGACCCTTGGGGGCTATGACTCATGTATGAAACTGGTTCAGGTAGAGTCCGCTGCTAGGCTTAGACCAAGAGTCTCTTCGATAGTCAACTTGGGAAGTCTCCCAAAAGGGAAGAAAACACAAACCACGGTGTAAGTCCTCCTGCGGTATAGAAACCATAGTCATGGCTTCAAGGATATCCTCATCTGAAGGCAATTCAAAATATGAGAAATCACACAAACGAGGGTCGACAGTCCCAAAGGGTGAAGTAAACTGACCATACTCCATATGATGATGGAGGTTCTGACCAGGACTGGCAGAGTCTATCAGTGAAGAATCATGATCACGAGGGCTTGAGGATATTCTAACAACGAGATCATAATCAGAAGGATATTGAAGCCCACTTGGACCAAGAGGGGGAAGCAAGGGCTCCCATGCCCCCATTGGATACACCAATGGATCAATTGTTGATTCCAAGTCTCGAGAAGGAAAACATGATTGCACGGGTTCTTGCTCATAAGCAATTGAACACTGAGGATAAGATGCCACATAATTAACCCGTGGCGAGGTGGAGTCTACATGAATACTAGGAACATATAAAGGGGCAGCCTGAACTAACGCTGAATTAGGATGGTGATTATCAGATGCCAACTGGTCAATAGTGACAATGCTTCCATTGTGAGGAAAGTGCATCACTCGGAAGAGTGTAGATACCACAGCGTTCATAGCATATACATAATCACGCCCGAGAAGCATATTTAAATCTAACGGGCCTTGCACCACTATAACATCGACACGGACAATCTTTCGACCTAACGAGATAAGAAATTGAGGAAGAACCCCCAAATATTCACTAGGACGTCTGTCAAAAGCCAAAAACTCATGTGAAGCAAACACAAGCTTGGGAGAACCCAAGACTTTCCAAACCGAGGAGGATAAAATACTTGCAAAGGCTCCTTCATCCACAATACATCGATAAATGTTTGTTGAATTAAATTCAAACCTTGTTTGAAAGGGTGCAGAGGAAGGAAGAGGAGGCTCAACAAGGTCATTCCAATAAAAGGAAACCATCCTAGGGCTTGGAGGGGGTGTGCTCGGAGCGAGAGGAATGCCCCCTTGTTCTGAAAATGCTGAACCGAAAATGCTAAAAGCATAGTCGGTAGACACATCACTCCCCAAAAGAAGAGTGGGATCATCCGATGACTGCATCGGCATGACCACTTTTGCAACCAATGGCTGAATAGGTTGTGAGACTACATGGTCTAAAGGCACCTCTCCCCCCAAAATAGGAGTGGGATCAGCCAATGACTACATCAGCATGACCACTTTCACAACCCATGGTTGAATAGGCTGCGAGACTACATGGTCTAAAGGCACCTCACCCCCCAAAAGAGGAGTGGGATCGGTCGATGATTGAATCGCCATGACCACTTTCACAACCAATGGCTAAATAAGCTGCAAGACTACATGGTCTAAAGGCACCTCACCCCCCAAACCAGGAGTGGGATCAGCCGATGACTACATCAGCATGACCATTTTCGCAACCCATGGTTGAATAGGCTGCGAGAATACATGGTATAAAGGAACCTCACCCCCCAAAAGAGGAGTGGGATCAGTCGATGACTGCATCGGCATGACCACTTTCTCAAACAATGGATGAATAGGTTGAGAGACTACAAGGTCTAAAGGCACCTCACCCCCCAAAAGAGGAGTGGGATCAACCGATGACTACATCGGCATGACCATTTTCTCAACCAATGGTTGAACAGACTGAGAGACTACAAGGTCTAAAGGCACCTCACCCCCCAAATGAGGAGTGGGATCAGTCGATGACTGCATCGACATGACCACTTTCTCAACCAATGGCTGAATAGGCTGAGAGACTACAAGGTCTAA
>SNQJ01S0072974.1:41753-58207 GCA_010110895.2 Picea sitchensis | reverse complement strand
ATAGCTAGGGCCAAAGAGGGGTAAATAGGGTTACTAGAGGTCACTCCAGTCACAGGTGTTATATTTGGAAAGTGACGTTGAGCTAAAAAGGGTTAAAAGCTCTTTTAAGTCATTATGAGATAAAAATTGAAGTCAACAGTGAATTAGGGTTTTAGCAGTGATTTATGGTTTTGGATGTCAACAACGAATTAGGGTTTCAGCATGATTTAGGTTTTTGGAAATCAACAACGAATTAGGGTTTTGGAAAGCTATAAAGGAAGGGTCAGCGACCTAATTCATCATTATCCAGATTATGACTTGTCATTGAGGAGAAGAGGCGCAACTCAGGAGAGATAGTTCAGTGTATTCTAGGAGGAAGACACCAGTTGGTTGATTTCGGTGTTGAAAGACACACCCTAGTCACCGGGAATATCATCCAGGTCTTCCATCATTCTTCATTGATTCCACAGTGCTCCCATNTATTTGTATTCCGGCTAAGATCCTTTTGTGTTTTGATCTAGCCGAGTGTTGTTATTTTATTCAACCACAGTTGCTTATTTGTATTCCGGCTAAGATCCTTTGTCTATTGATCTAGTCGAGTATTGTCAGTTTATTCAGCCGCATTCGACCATTTTGTAATCCATGGAGATATCATAATACAAACTTTGCAGTCCTTTGTTGCGTTTATTATTTGTATGATCATTTATATGCTGTAAACCTTTGATCCTACACACACATTTGCAGTGTTTCGTAGACTAGCCAAGTCAGGAACATTACAAAGGCCTTACCTCTTAGGTACAAGATTTGTACTTATGACAGACCATAGTGGGTTGAGGTATTTGTTTGACCAACCAAAACTCAATGTGAGACAAGCTAGGTGGATGACTCTCCTTAGTGAGTTTGATTTTGAAATCAAACATATCAAAGAAAAGGAGAATAGGGTGGTTGATGCCCTTAGTAGCAGTATGAAAGTGGTTCACTTGGAAGTTGTAAGCGCCAATGAATCAGACATCAAAGAAAGAGTCAGAAATGCACAAGAAACATATGCATTTTTCAATACTGTGACATCATACCAAAACAATGAGCCCACATGGCTGAAGTACGAAGGTTATCAGATGCTTAATGAAGGCATGTTGACTTACAAAGGAAGATTGTATATTCCAAATTGTGACAACTTGAAGAGGTTCATAATGGATGAACTACACAAAAGACCATATACTGGTCATCTTGGTTATCAGAAAATGATCACGACCACTAGGAAACTATTTTATGGCCCGAACTAAAAATGGACATAGTTGATTACTTAGCTAAGTGTTTAGAATGTCAGCAAGTCAAATAAAAGCACCAGCACCCAGCAGGGCTATTGCAGCCCCTACCAATTCCTGAATGGAAAAGAGAAACCATCTCCATGGATTTCATCACAGGATTACCAAGATCAACCAAACAGAACGATGCCATCAAGGTAGTTGTGGACAAACTGAGAAAGGATGATCACTTCATACCTGCCAATTCAAATTGCAAGGCAATAGATATTGCCAAAATTTTCATGAAAGAGATATCCATACTACATGGCATGCCTAAGGAAATTATATCCGACAAAGATACAAAGTTCACTTCAAACTTTTGGAAATCTATGTTTGCTGGTTTTGAAACAAAATTGTTCTTTAGTACAACCGATCACACTCAAACCAATGGGTAGATAGAGAGGGTAAACCAAGTATTAGAAGACATGTTGAGGATGCATGTAATGCATCAACCCAAGAAGTTGGAGGACTATCTACCACTGGTAGAATTTAACTACAACAATGGCTATCAAGAGTCATTAAAAATGAGTCATTTTGAAGCCCTCTATGGAAGGCAATGCAACATTCCAATCAACTGGAACAACCCAGTAGACAGAGTTACAATCGAGCCAAATATGCTAAAGGAAATGGAACAACAAGTAATTCAGATCGGACAAAATATGAAGACAACCCATGATAGACAAAAGAGACATGCATACATGAAAATAACTCCTAGAGAACTCAAAGTAGGGGATCATGTGTATCTCCGAGTTAGACCCAAGAAAATCTCTTTGAGGATGTGAGCTTGTGTCAAGATGGAACCTCGGTATTGTGGACCCTTTGAAGTTTTGGATAGAGTGGGACCAGTAGCTTATCGGCTAGCACTTCCTCCCACGGTGAAGGAACATAATGTTTTCCATGTTTCTTTATTAAAGAAGTATGTACATTATTCTAGTCATATTATTGAATGGTATGTGATTCAGGTGGAACTCGAGGGAGAATTCCTCCCAGAACCTCAATGCATAATAGACAGGAAGGAAACCTCACTCAGGAACATAACCATTGCACATGTCAAGGTTAAAAGGACACACTTTGGCCCGGATGAGGCCTCATGGGAAATGGACGATGCCATGAGACAGGCATATCCATTTTTGTTTACTTCTGTACAGACAGAGCACATCGACAAATAGAACATCGAGGACGATGTTACTTTAAGGGGGAGGGGATTGTAATACCCCTATTTCCCCCATTTTGTATATATAACTATAACTGGCCAAGAGACTATGGTAGACTAAATATGTGTGAATGTTTGATTTGATGAACCTTTGTATAAAAGGGTCAATGTATGAATTTCCTGTTATTAGTAGAAATTTGATATGCGTTACACAACTGTTGAAAGGGGGAAGTTTTCCAAGATAGACTATGGATGCTATGAGAGAGATGGTGAGGGGAAACCAAGAATGGTTGAGATGACCCTCACCAGACCAGTACCTACTAGGTGTAATTTCTCAACATTCATCTGACCCAAAAATGAATTACCAGTCAAGTTGGTAGTTGGAAGGCCATCCTCAAGAGTTAATGAGGAGATGGGGAAGGGTACCCATCTGTAAGGCTTACAGGCCTGACCACAAATTGGTATTCAGACCCACACAACCTTGTTGAATAAGGAAAGAAAGGAGTTAATTTGGGGATAGAGACATGTCTACAAGATCATAGAGTAGAGAAAACACTCTCTTGAGAAGAGAAGTGAGCATACTTTGACTTTGGAGTTGAGAGGAAAAGTTGAGCAGTAAGCTCATTCTAGTTGTAAGAAGCCATGGGCAGGGTTTGGCTACAAGATGATAAACGAGGTTGATGAGTGACTGAAGAATGACTCGTGCATACCTCCTTGCTTGGAGTAGAGAAAACCAGTTACCAATTTCATGTGGGAGGAGGACAATAAACTTCATCCCTGACTGTCGTGATGCATGAAGAAATAATCTCTCTCACAGCATCATGGTCTAGCTCGGGGGTGGCCAATGATAAATCCATCAAGAGTAGTTGTGCCTATGGTTGGGAGGAAACATGCACCCCTTTCAGTAGTCACTTCACATTTTCCATTTCTGATAAGTATTATAATACTCTGTGTATATATATATATATATATATATTGGATGCGATGATGAATCTCTGTATTTATGGTTAAGTCTTTTGGTATTTGAAAAGTTATTAGAAATGTTCTTTTGATTTTTTGTAAACTGTTATATCCACATAGTCTTTGATTTATCTCAGTTTAGCTGCTAGAGAGTTATGTAATGTAAATCCACAGTAGAATCGGGGTAGGATTGACTGAAACATCTAAGTCTTGCCAACCCTTTGAAGTTTATCTTAGCGGGAATGTCAAGTTCAACTTGAAGGGAGAAGGGTGTTCCCTTCAGACTATCATCCCATATGACCAAGGGATCAAGCCCATGTCCTTAACCTGTTTTTTTGCTAAAAATATTATTGCTTAGCCCACAAGATTTCCTAAAGGACCCATGTGACCAATGCCTAGGAACCCTCTGCTAGTTCGAAAGGGTTTAGCTCTTTCGACTTCGAGACTTCAGGACTTGTGACTCCACAATCCTCGAAAATAGTCAAAGGCCGAAGCCACGAATTGATGAGGGTCATCGATATGGTGATCCATTGTGGATCTCTCTCAGTCGTTAGATCAGACTTAGGAAGGGAAGAATTAAATGCTTCAGTCAAGTTCTACTTCAGGAGAATAGGAGTGGTCTAACACCGAAATTCCTGAATGTCGAAGTCGCAGAGTAAATTGGGACCGTTGAAAATGGAGGGACACGTGTCCACAAATCAATGACTATCCGAAAGTCTGGGTATTCGGCGGTATAGGGACACGATAGTTTCCCCGAAGCTCGGCAAGCTAGAGTAAATCCTAGTCGTGGATGTTAGGTACATTTGGTGACAGATCCAGCGTGGTCCAAAGAGAAAGAAGAAATATATACGTTGAACTCCCGAATGTAGAAATTTTGAAGTGACAAGGACCATCGATCCTTGGATCCTTCGGGATCCCTCCCGGCCGTCGATCTAAGTAACCCACCCTCGACTTCCCAATCAACCGAGAACATGTTGTGGAGTGACACGTGACCCTTACTCGTCCCCCGTCAAGTGTTTTCTATTGAACTAGAATCATTGGATGAGTGGGTACGTGGCAAGCGATCCCATAGTACGGAGACTCTGTACTCCGAAGGAACCTGATGAGCACTCAACACACCCTAAAAAGACTATGTCAATTTTTCACTTTTTGGGTACCACTTAATCTTTTCACTGTCTGAATTTGATTTTTCTTTGAGAAATGTTTTGTCTTTGCTTGTTCTCTTAACTCTCATTAAGATGTTCAAGTTTGTCTAACTTTATGACACCCCATGAATTAAAGAGGATTAACACTTAAATAAGGAATCAACAACCAAAACACTTCACCCGACACATTCAAGATTCAGCATCGGAAGGAATTAAGAAATGAAAAAAGAATCACTCGGAAAACCTCAGTTACCGAGTGTCTATCTTCACCAGTATTGGTGAAAGGAAGTTTTGTTTTGCAACTAGTATCACATACGGACATCGTCGATAGACGATTCCCTTTGGCATCAGTAAAAGGAGAAGGGATTAAACGTTAAAGAAGAAATAAATGATATCATCGATAGCCGATGCCTGACGCGCTTGTCGAAATTGAAGAAGACTGAATCACGACAAATATTCTGACCACGCTAAATATTTTTCTTCGATCACCGATTCCCGAAGTGTTTCGGCATTGGGAGTTTTTGAGGAAGATAATACGAATAAAAACTCGTGATAGGTTCATCCCCGATCACCGACGCCCGATAAATTTTCGGAATCGGCGAGCCCAAGTTTATTTTAGAAAGAACAACTTGAAGAAAGTCCCGACTCCAACTAATACACACAGATTAAGCCACCTATCTTCAACACCATGTGTCTTTTCCCGACTGGAGAACCGTACGGTCTAGTTTTACCTAGAGTCATTATTGGTTACCTAGGTCCAGGTCACACCCCCGAGCTGGTTTTTCCATGTCATCATTGTACGATGAAATCGAACAGTGTCGGAGGTTTTTCGCAGAAGGATATCAACGAAAACATTCATAGTGCATCCCTAATCCCCGATCTGCCCACCAAAAAAATGACATGATGGGACGTTTTAGCGCTAGATACGTTTAGATTCAGAGCATTTAAGGGACTAATTAATTCCAAATCCTTCATTAGTTGCTTCTTCGTGTGTGAATCAAAATGGTCGTTTGAAAATTATCGATAGACCACATCACCCTCCACGCCTCCGCCGTCAACCCACGGTGAATTCAAGTTATAGAGATTCAGGAACAGATTTGTTTGAATTCCACTTATCACCCGAATTAAATGGTTGATATGACACGGTAGGTTCTTCCCTGGTTTAAATTCTCTTGAGACATTGTAAATGAAACCATTCTGTGTGCAAAGGAGTTTCAGAGCATCTGGAGAAGAAAAACGAGCAATTCAAAAGCTGTAGAGATCTCGTGAGTATCAAATAACCAGGTTTAGCAATATTTACAGGTATGTACCAGTCTGTGGATTTTTCATGCTTACACTTCATATATATATATTATCCAGTGTTTCTCTATACGTAGTCTCTAAAAGATTTATTTTGATTGCAGGAACAATGCCTCGAAGAAATCTGACCTCTAGGCAATAGCCGAAGCTAAAAGAACCAGAGGTAGGAGAAGGCTCTTCTCCAGAGGCTGCAAAACAATTATAATTTGCTCCAAGGATGGAACCAGTCATTAAGACATCTACAAAGAAGGTGTTCACTCAACCTCCATCCTTTGGAGACATAGAGGAAAGCATAGGGACCAAGGCGGTACTCCCACATTGGGGATAACTCTTCAAGAATATCATTCAGGAAGAACTCCCAAAATATATCCCTCACAGTGACCCAGATATGAGAAAGCTCGACGATGAAGTTTTTTCGAATATCCAACGATCGTACCTACACATGGTAGCAAGAAGAACTTCGGTGTTCCCATACATATAACTTCTGAAGTGGCTCATTGACCACATAGACACATAAAAATGTTTGATTAACGAGAACAATGGCGGGTGTGTCAGAGTGTTCCTTCCGGTGGAGGTCCAGAAATATTACAAACTTCGATACCTCGAGGAGCGGTTAAATACAAATTTCGTTGTGAAATTCTACGAGTGCCATGACACCAGCCGGTTGATGGCCTCGTTGTGGAGAAAAGATAAGAAGTATACCAATCAAAGCACTGACTGGTACCAGACGACCAACTTAAGGGACTCGTACATCTACCTTATGGCTCTAATCGACCAATTGTATGGGGAAAAGGATTTCTCCATATTTTCAGAGGCATGGATGCCTCTAGCTTACACAGTGGCCATTTTCAGGATCGGTTTCAACTGGGGAGCCATCATTTCCAAACAGTTGAGAATCTGCATACAACAAGCTCAGACGCCAAAATAAGGAGAGACACCAGCCTTCTACATGGATTCATACTTACTGGATGTCATGTGTACCATAAACATCTTTTCCAGCATGAACCTGAGTTGGCATGTTGCAGAACTCCCGATCCAAGTATATTTCAACATTTTATGGGAGAACAAGTACAAAAAATCCTACTCCCTCATCTGCGATAAATTCATCGCGCACATTTATTTTATTCTTTTCAAAAAAGAATTCCTGAGACTTTTGGCTGTGGCCAAAAAGATGATATCAAAGGTTGGCCACTGGTATCTGGACGAGCGCGATAACTACATCAGGGTTTTTGGGGCCACTGAAGCACCTCATCTCCTACCAACGCATGTTCCTAACCGAATAGTAGTGGGAGAGCTATGCTACCAAACCATCCTGCAAGGCTACAACGTTACCCTGATCAAGGATTAAAAACAAGCATTTATACCCTATGGATTCCATGTAGGCTTCTACCTGGTGAAGGACACCGCTCAAGCCAAGCAAGAGGGGCTAAGTGAATTGGAGTTTAGATTCCAGACTGGTCAATTCCACAATCACGACCCCAAGGGTCTAGTCTTGAAACACGCCTCACAAGTGTCATCCTGCTGGACATGCACCCATGAAAAATTTGAAGATGAGGTCTTCACAAATAATCCCAGGACTGGGATGAAGTGGTGGCAAGGATGGTCGAACCAAAAATGACAAGGTTCAAATCCATGAGCCTGGATGAACAGGTGATGATCCTAAAACAATTGTCTCAAGGGGCCCTCATGGCTAGAGAAGAAATGGTAGTGTCTGAAGCGACAGAAGCCCCACTGGTAGCCCCGGTGCAGGATATAGGTTTCCCCATGACTCAAGTTGCATAGGGTTTCTCATGTTATAACAGGTGCAACAAGTAATTGATCAACTGCAAGATGACCCAGACCTCTCAGGAATGACATGATCCCCTGTCGATAACCCAGACAGAAGCTAGGCAGGCCCAAGCGACCCTGAATTCATAGACATTGATTAAATTACTATGTTAGACGACCTTGAATTCACAATGCCACCAGTTGGATCGTCGACAGGTGTTTAGACTCAACCAGAGATAGTTGAAACATCAGTGAGAGAAAGTGCGCCAAACTCCCTAAATGAATTGATAAAAATATATGATAATGATGAGAACCTGGAGGTATCCCTTGTAACCCTTGTACATATCAAAGAGGAAAAGGAGACAGAGAAGACATCTTCTCCAGCTCCCGACAATCAAATTCAGGGGATTCCACAGAACGAACAAGAAGTCGAGAGTGTCTTAGACATTGAGCTACCCAATGCACCGGAGACCCAAGCAGACAGTCTGAAGGATGAGCCAGGGCCGGGAGAACAAAAGGAAGAAGCTCCACAATAGGAAATCGATGTCTCAACAACCGAGGATCAAGTAAGTATCAAGCCTACCCCTGATGCCTCAATTTGAATTGGTACTCAACTCCTCAATGAGAGACAAATAGAAGCCGAGCCTTCAGAACCCAGAGAGGAAGTTCAAGAACCTAGTCTTGAACAAGTATATACCATCGGGAGTTTGGGGAAAACACTCACTTGGGGAGATTAGCAAATCCCAGAACCTATGGACGAATTAGCCAACATACATGCCATCTCTTATGACCGGAAAAGGAAAGCTATCGTCCAGAGAACCACCAAGAAGAGGAGGATCACTTTAGATCCCTCCATCTTCATCACTACGAAGGAAAATCTGATCAAGATAGAGAATGCTAAGACGTCTGAACTAATTGGTGCAGGGATGGAAATCATAGATGCCACCCTGGACAGAGATAAAATAGATGAAGAGGAGTTGTTCATTTCCCTGAAGGAATTGGAACATTTGCGCCACTTGGTGAAATACTATCAGGACACCACATAGGTCGTGGTGTTCCTAAGGAGCGAATTCCAAGAGGACTACAACAAATTTACAAATGAGCGACACCTATTCACTGCAAGGATAATTGAGCTTCAGGAATACACCCTCATGGCACTTGCGACATGCAAAGATATGGAGAGGTGGTAGGAGAAATAACAACAAACTGTAGAGAGGGTAAACTATATCAGTGCGGTCTAACGGGGTCGAGATACAGAAGAGCACAAAATTCAGGTGTTAAAAGAGAGTAGCCTTGATCGCATAAAGAAATCGGCTAAGTATTGGGAAAAGATGGCTTGGGAACCTCATCGGGAAATCCAATAAAAATGGGCCAAGTGTGAGAAAAGTTGGATCAAGATCAACTAGGTAATGAAGGACATCGACCTCCCCGAGTTTGGCACACCCGACGACTTTGTTGACTTGCATGACATAGTAAAGAATCACACCGAACAAGACTCATAATGGGCCAAGGAAATAAATAAGGTGACAGATATGGCATCGGGTCAGGTGAGACAGTTCATGGAGCACCCAATCAAAGCTCAGGCTATGTTGCAACAATTAAGTGCCGGAATAGTTAAGTATCAGGCACAAGTAGTTGAGATAAGAGAGATTCACTCAGCCCCAATGGAACAACATAGATTCTTGTATGCCAACACATGCGAGGATATATTCATCAAGTGGTAAGAGTACGAGAAGATTCACCCACTTAAGTGATATCCTGAGATGACTCTTAGAAAAATTGATAAAAGAGAGCGCCATGTGGCGAGTTTTGTTTCACTTATTTTCACTTTAATAGTTATTTTTAGTTAATTTTATGTTATAAATAAGACCATCGACCGGTTATTTAGAGGTCGATGGTTGCTAGAAGACCCTCATTTTTGGTTTTGTTAAGAACTATTTCTGAGCTGCCTTTAATTGAGAAGTCCTTTTGGGACCAGAGACAAGTTTGTGTGTTTACATCAAATGTGTGTATGATTGGATGTGGAGAAGAATTATTTCTTATTTTGTCTCATGAATGGATGTTGTAATGAGTAAAAGCTATTAAATCTATTGATAAGTTATCTAATGCAATGTTTTACAGTTCTTTTCTTTAATTTTGAAGATAAATCGTTGTTTTATTATGTGATTGATGATTAGAGTTGTGTGAATTATTTTACTTGTCATCATTTATCACATGCATGGTTTATACTGATAAATTGTATCTCAATTCAGTAATCAGAATACCCGCATGGTTAACGTATCAGTACTAGGCCTGTGGTAGACAATCATTGTTTGCATGCTAGAGTGAAAGGGTTATCCCAAGCCTAGCGTCTTCTCCAGTAGTTAAGTTTGTTCCTATTTTTTCACTTAGTTGGTTTACACCGAATTTATCTTATATCGGTCCCACCTAAGAAAAAATACAAAAAAAGAACATATGAACCGAAGGAGGAAAACTTCACAAGAAAACGTAAAGCCCATCGATTATTTTGGCCGGATCGCAAGATCTGGAGAACCATTCCACTATTAAACATTACAGAGTCTAATTTGGCCTCCGTGGTAGGTTTGGTTCTTGTTTTTGAGTTAAAGGGATTTAACACCCCTCAATAGAATTGGCGATACAAGGAGGGCATGAAGAATGAATGGCTGGCACTATTTTTTACAAAATATTTCAGACAGCTTGTAGATTAAAAAACAACCCACATGCATGGCTAGTCATTCCCAAGACAACCCACACACACTGAGTACTCCCGAAATGAGTAACTCACCCTAGCATGAGTAATAAAGCATTTTCCCTAATATACCTTAAGCTCTTCCTCATGAGGAATTAAACCAATTTAGAAGAATCACAAGAGCATACGCCCGACAGATTGGTGCACTACCCTTAGCTCTGTTACTTCCTTGAAGAAAACAAGTAGACATACCAGTGGTCAATACCCCCGACTAGGTTTTTGTGCACATAGTAGAAGACCTGATAGATTTGTCTCTCACCGAAATCGAACATCCTCCTAATCTAATCCATGAAATGCCAGCCGACAACTTCTCTGAGCCAGACGATTTTTCAGAAGAAGAAGGGTTTAATTCAAAACGCTCAGTTTCACGATCTGAAGATATGGAAGATAACAATGACCCTGATGAAGAGAGGGAAAACCCACTGCAAAAAAATCAACCTTGGTTGGCCAGAGATTCTTTGGCCATCCCTGGACGAGTACATAACTTTCCCTGACATATGGAGAAGTTACTCCCTAAATTTGACCCTGAAATCTTAGGATTTCCTGAAGACCATATCAAAAAATTCATACTAGCTATCAAATTGATGAATGTCCAACATGAAGATGTAGTATGCAGGATTTTCCCCTATGCCTTTGAGAACTCATCCTCCACATGGTATTTTAACTTACCTGTAGGATCCATAACTAGTTGAACGAAATTTCAAAAGTATTTTTTGGATAAATTTGTTGAAGAAACCACTACAGTAGCTTTGATGGCTGAATTTTTTTCCACCACATGAGTTCAAAGGAAAAGGTTAAATATTTCAATCAAATATTCACAACTATATTAAAAAATTTCTAACCAGAAGCTAAACCTACTCAGGAGTTTCAAATCAAAGTATATGCTAATGCTCTCCCAACTTCTATTTCCATGTTTGTGAAGAGGGCTGCCAAACCAACCTTAGCTGGAAATTTTGAAGAATTCAAAATGATAGAGTTCCAAATGAAAGGATGCAAAGAAGGCCAGGTCTCATTAGTCAAGAAAGAAGTTCAACCTCCTCCCAGGAGAGGAATCATGTTGAATAG
This sequence comes from Picea sitchensis, assembly GCA_010110895.2. Lineage (NCBI taxonomy): Eukaryota > Viridiplantae > Streptophyta > Pinopsida > Pinales > Pinaceae > Picea > Picea sitchensis. The sequence goes on along the minus strand of SNQJ01S0072974.1, from coordinate 46,786 downwards.
ACCACTAGAGAAACAAACCGAACAAGCTCTTGAAAAGGGAAGTGGGGACATAGAGGACCTACAACACATGGTCAAGAAGTTGTCAAACGAAATCATATACATGAAGAGAAGTGCAAGGGAGGGAAACCAAGGCCAAAGGCCCTATAAACCCTTTTTCAAAAGGAATCCACCATTCAAAGCAATTGAACCTCCCCCAACCAAATTAAACATCGATTTGGGAAATGTAGCATCTGACTCTTTTTGTACTTATCATCAAGAGAATCAATCTGAAAGAGACTGCCCTCCATGGGTACATGCCATGAATTTGATGGCCAACCAGTTTCTAGACGAAGTCTCCCTAACCGAACAATCAAGCGGCTCAATTATGAATATTTATAATCAGGAAGAAGTTTCTCCACCAGAAGAAACAACCATGTTGATATGGGACCCTGATCTACCAATGCCTTCTACTGACTTATTTGAGGTTCAAGAACCACCTGCGGAAGTCTTGGTTGTGCAAACACGAAGTAGGGGTCAACCTGTCTCAAACAACCTTACTACGACCCCAAATTCGGGAGGAAAACCAGCTCTCGATCACCTGAAAGCACCTTTTGCTCCCCGAAGAAACCCTATAAACATCCATACACGAGAATCGCCCAAGCTAGATTACAACATAGCAGAATATTTTAAGAATTTGAAGGCAAATATATCGATCATGGACATGTGAAGAATCCCTCAACAAAAAGACTTCCTTCTACAAGCATTAAAATCAGTAGAATATCCTACAACAAGCACTGACCAAGGAAGAATCTAACTCCCATAGATCTAGGGAATAAACCAATTGTGAACGCCTGCTCGAAAGATAAGAAGAGAAAACCTTTTGTCCCACCGTTCCTTTTAACATTTGAAGTCTTCAACAGAAACCTCCATAACTGTTTGGTCGATTTATGAACATATTATAATGTTATGCCAATCTCTATTTGAAAAAAAAAAAATGCAGTCCCTCTCAAAAGTGATAAACATGTGATAAAACCAGACAGAACCCAGGTGAAGGTCATGGGAGAACTCAAAGATGTAATGATCAAAATATCGACACACCCTAAATTTGTGCAAGTAATTGACATCATTGTAGTAGATATCCCAGAATCTTATGGATTACTATTAAGTCAAGATTGGTCTGAGAAGTTAAAGAGATACTTTAGTAACTGGGCTCACCTTTGGTTACCATTAAAAGGGAACACAAACATGATCGGGGTCGATAGGGAAAGATATCTAAAACATACTGTCACTGAATTAGAAACCCTAAATGAACCCTCATCAAAAGATTTCCCTATGTTAGGCAATTATTCCTGTGATTCTGACTTCGGAAATTCCCCCCCTCTCTCATCTAATGTTCCCCTTACTCAAAACTTTGAAATGGTTTTTCTAGAGGAATTGTCAACGATGGCGGAGGAAACCCTCTTCTCCCAAGAACCTGTGTTAGAAATCACAGAACAAGCATGAGAAAAAGAGGAAAGCGAAAGGAAAGAGGAAGCTGATAGATTTTTCCCACACGTTTGGACCTTATACTTTGATGGCTCTAAATCGCAAGAAGGGCCTGAGGCAGGGTGCATCCTCATTAATCCAAAATTTAAATGACATTTTCCATCCTGTAGACTTGAGTTTGAATGCACAAACAATACAACCAAATATAAAGCTCTAGTACAAGGGATAAAGAAAGCCATGGACTTGAGCGTTAAAGAAGTGAAGGTTTTCAGAGATTCTGAAATCATCATTAGACAAGTAAGGAATACTATACATTGCAATTCTCCACCTGAAGAATTACCAACAAGAAGTGCACAGGCTAATAGAGAATTTTGAAGCTTTCAACATTACATCGATTCCCATAGCAAAGACTATTCTTGTTGATTCTCTGGCCACCACTGCTTCAAGGTTGTCACCTCTAGAATATTATGAAGCCTCCTGGTTCACTATATAATTTATCTACAAACCATCGGTGCCTAACAATATTTCCTATTGGAAGGTCTATGAAGGATATGAACAGATTATAAACTTTTTGACCAATCAGGATAACTTTAAGAACTTGGCCATTGCCGATGGAATATTCTAGGAACAATCAACATTGACCAATCCTCAGACAGATCAACCGACTGACCAATCGAAGTCTCACACGATACTGAAGGGAATAACCAATTTAGAAAACGTTTTTGATCTAAGGGAAAGATTTAAAGGGTCAAAGAATGCAAAGACATGGAGTTCATGTCCCATGCATGAAACTATAAATCTCAGAACCCCGGAAAACCCAAAAAACGTAAACCTCGGCAAGACAATATCTAAAGAGGAAAGGAAGGCTTATCTCAAACTTTTCAAACAATATCAAGATATTTTTGTTTGGTCCTACCGATATCTTAAGACTTATGATAACTGTATCATACAACACACTATCCCATTAAAACCTAAAGTAAAACCCTTCCAATAGAAGCTCTAGAAGTATCACCCTTCCCTGGAACCTCTCATGTGTCAGGAGTTGAAGAAAATTTTAGATGCCAAAATTATCTTTCAGGTTAGAAATTTGGCGTGTGTAGAAAATTTGGTTCATGTGAGGAAAAATTCTGGGGAGATCTGTCTATGCGTAGATTTTAGAAACCTCAACAGAGCTTCAGAAAAGGACAACTACCCAGTCCCACAGATGGAGAAACTCTTGCAGACTGTGTCTGGCTCTGAGATTTTCTCCTTAGTGGAGGGTTTCTTAGGTTACAACCAGGTTCTAGTTTCAGAAGAAGACCACTTTAAAACTACCTTCTGAACCAAGTGGGGAACCTTCGCTTACAAACACATGTCGTTTGGGTTAATCAATGCAGGAGTGAACTTCTAGAGGGAAATGGATGTAGAATTTCCAGGACTAATCAACAAGTGTGTAGTAGTCTACTTGGGAGACATGACTATGTATTCAAATATCAGAGAGGAGCACATCCAAGACTTAACCCAGATTTTCGAAAGGTGTAGGAAATACGGTATATCTTTAAACCCTAAGAAAACCATCTTCGGTGTAGAGGAAGGAAAGCTATTGGGTCACATTATATCCCAAGTGGGAATTCGCATAGATAAAGAAAGGATTAAGGATATAGCTCAACTTCCATTACCTCACAACAAAAATTCTATGCAATCGTTCTTCAGGAAAATCAATTTTGTGAGGAAATTCACCCCCGATTTCGCAGAAACTATCAAACCCTTACAAAAAATGATTCGTAAAGATGTTGAATTTAAGTGGGATGATGAATGAAAGAAGGTTTTCAACAATATTAAGACTGTAATATCTCAAGTCCCAGTGCTACACAGTCCCGATTTCAACAAATATTTCTTCCTCTATACTTTTTCCTCCGACCAATAATTAGCTGCAGTGTTAACTCAGAAGGATGATGATAATAATGAGGCTCCGGTTTCGTTCATGAGAACTAATCTCCAGGGGGGAGAACTGAATTACCCTGTTATAGATAAGAAGGCTTATGCAGTATACAAGGCAGTAAAACACTTCATATATTACATCCTCAAGAACCATACCAAAGTAATCGTACCTCACCCTATAGTATGATCCCTATTTACTCAACAGGAGATGGGGGAAAGAAGAGGAAACTGGATGGCAGTAGTCCAAGAATTTGATCTAGATATAAATATTCTAAACTGGTTAAAGGACAAGGGTTATACAAACTGGCAGTTGAAGCCTGGGACCAAGTAAATGACGACCCCAGATGGGAGAATGAATTGGCATTATGGTGTGGTGAAGCTTCATACATCTCCCCAGGACAAGAGTATTGGTATGAGAAACTAACTTATGGGTTGTATCATGCGACTTTCCCAAAGAACCTAAACCCTAGGGAAAGGAGAGCTCTCAGGTTAAAATCTGCACAATATCGCCTCATAAAATCGATGTTCTTCTGTCTTAATTATGATGGGGTGATTTTAAGATGTATCGAATGTGAAGATGCAGACAAGGTTCTGAAGGAGCTCCATGATGGCCCTGCAGGTGGACATTTTTCAGGAAACACCACTGCTCATAAAATACTGAAAGATGGCTATTATTGGCCTACTCTGTTCAAGGACGCCCACACATACACTAGGAATTGTAAGACGTGTCAAATAAGTGCGAGGAGGGAAAAGAGAGCAGTTGTCCCACTTCAACCGGTGGTTGTTTCCATGCCTTTTGAGCAATGGGGGTTAGATATCATAGGAGAGCTAACACCGAATTCCTCAAAACAACATAGGTATATATTAACTGCCACAGATTATTTCACGAAATGAGCAAAGGCCATCCCTCTGACTCATGTAAACGAAAAGGTGGTGATCCAATTCATAAAACAACAACCGATCACTAGGTTAGGCATGCCTTCTGTCCTTGTTTTTGATAATGCAGCTTACTTTTCTTCCACCTTATTAACAGAGTTTTCCCTTGACAAAGGAATCATAATTATATACTCTGCAAACTATTACCCACAAGGAAACGGAGTGGAAGAATCAACTAATAAGAACCTAGTGAGAATATTAAAGAACACAGTTGAAGACAACTAGAGGAATTGGCATAATTCACTTCCTAATGATTTATGGGACGATAGAGTCACACCCAAGGAAGCTATAGGAAATTCCCCATACTTTTTGGTATACAGATAGGAAGCTATTCTCCCAAATGGGCTTTATCTTCCATCTCTTCAACTTGATCAGGATTCCAGGGAACAACCTTCAATAGTCATGCAACAAAGAATTGACACCCTTCTCATGCTAGAAGAAGAAATGGAGAAAGCTAAATCAAAGTTCATAGCTCATCAACAGATAGTTAAAAGTTGGTTTAATAAGCATAAGGCTAAAGAGAATAATTTTGAGGTAGGAGACTTAGTCCTAAAGTGGGATAGAGAAAATGAGCCTAAAGGAAAACATTCTAAGTTTCAAAATCTATGGCTCAGACCTTTCCAAGTGGCTGAGAATATTGGGTTAGGCACGTATCAACTGCAGAATCTAAGGGGGGAACTTGATGCCTTCCCAGTAAATGGCCAAGCCCTAAA